>MU224169.1:293952-306286 GCA_018584345.1 Thuja plicata | reverse complement strand
ATTGTTACAAGTGTCAGAAACATGGTCATAAAGCACAAGACTGTAGATCCAATGCTAAACAGCAATGGACATCAAAGACACAAACAAAAGCACCTAGGAAAGGCAACACTTACAACTGGGATTATAAAACAAGGCATAGTTGTCATCACTGTGAAGAATATGGGCATGCACCTGAAGATTTCTTAAAGACACATTTCAAAGGGAAATCCAAGAGTTAGATGAATGGAAGCCTATTCTGCTTTAGTTGTTTGAAGATTGGTCACACTAAGAGAGAGTGTAGGACAAGAGTACCTACTCCTATTGTTGAGGAAATAAGAGCACAGATGAACCAGACATGGGTAAGGAAAATAGAGTCGAGCAACAATGAAACCACTAAACCTGAGCTCATCCAATCCAATGGATCAAGTGATCACACCATCTCTAACTGAGCAATAGAGGTATGTAAGGAACTACATTTAAATTTCAAAACTTACATCAGTTCCTAACATGTAAATGTGCAAAATTCCATATCTACATATGTTAAGATGCACCATGACATGTTTGTGATAAGTGCCCAGAAGAGTTAAATGTACTATAGGTGTCGAGTTGGTTGGCCGAGAAATTTTTGTGATGGCCGAGTATGGTAAGCCGAGTGGTATGCAAGTTGTGTTAGTCAGCCAATGATAGTTGGTTTGCACTAACCTAATGGATAGAATATTTATTGCTTACCTACCTTGACCTTTCAATTCTATATAAGGATGAACAGTTTATTCTTCATTTTACCTTGCAATTTTCAGTATTCACAGAGTGATCGAAGAAGTTGCAGAATTGATCTTAGTAAAGTTTGTTTCAAAAATCTCATCAGCATGCCATCAGAAACCCTAAGGTGAATGATGACAACAGTGAATCTAATGAAAATTTATTGCAATGGTCTGAGAGAAAAAATGAGAACAAAGTAATAGAAAAAATCTTAGGAGAGATTGTGGTAAAGCAGGTTGAACTTTCTTCTTTTGTAGAAATTTTGGAGGAAGTTGCAACTAATGTTTATTCTTTGTATAAGAAGTTATGAGATGTTGAATTATTCACAAAGGATAGTCTACATGCCATAAATAAATTGCAATTAGACTTAAAGTCAACTAGAAGTTCATTGAGTATGGATGCTAGCACTAGCTCCTTACATTTTAACAGATTGATAAATGCACAAAGGAGGATAGCTGAGCTCATGGATGAAGATGGTCGGATAAGGACCAAATTGATTACTATCTAGACAAACCTAATACCTCATCTAGAGGTAATTCAAAAAGAACTTTTAGCTGCAAAATAATTGGTTAAGAGAAATTCACATCTCTCCACTGCAGAAAGTTTAGTAACTCTAGCTACCAAGCTAGAAGTCAAATTAGAGATTATGAAGTTTGTTAAGGATAGTTGGGACTACATTTGCGTCCACCTTACAACTTCATAAACAATTTTTGGATAAGGATAACTTGACCCCACCTGCAATCAGTGACAAAAATAAGGGGAAATCTAATAGGACTGACAAGGATATAGTGTAATAAGATCAGTACAGGTATCAATGTAAATATTTTTTTTAAGGCATGTATACTATGTAAATTTTTGTATGTAGATATGGTGTACATTCCTAGGGGGAGTACATTGTGTACTTAGGTAACATTTTCGATAGAACAAATCGAAATAAATGATAAGTGTGTTTTTGGCACTAATATCAAAGGGGGAGATTGTTAATCCCTAAGTTTTGTTGATGATTAGTGACCAACACTTAGTCATTTACTTAGGCAGTTTTAGTTGGTTATCACTGTGGCCGAGCTAAACATTCAAGGCTGAGCAACATTGCCAAGCAATTTTTAGGTTATCGAGTTACATCATGCCAAGCCGAGTAGAATATCAAGTGTCGAGCGATAGAGATGTTAAATGCCGAGCAGAATAGTTTTTGCATACATGTCAGGATTGATTCAAACTTTGGTGCGAAATTTTTAGGCCAACTTGTATGAGATTTGGGCCAACATATGTATGCATTTATTATTTGTCTACTAAGTAACTTATGCATTTAAATGTTTTATACTATGCATGGCATGAAGCCAATCGGGAAATCAGAATGCCTTGGGGGCATAAATAATAGATCTTGATCGTTGATCGTTGATCTAGATCTTGCTGCTAGATTTTTAACGACATATAAGATTGCTTATAACCCTAGAAGAAATATATAGAGAGAGATACAGTGTGAAAGAGAAGGGTTGTTGTGTTCATGAAAGATGAACAGTGAGTTAGTTTGAGAAGAATCTTAGATCAAGCAGAATGATAAAGCAGTGAAGAGAAAAGTAAAGACATATCAGATTGTGAGATCATAGAAGGTATTGGAAAGAGCAGATCTGTCATCAGCATCTGAGTGCATAACGAAGGATCACTACTTGAAACATTCTAACAAGTGTATCAGGTGAAATCTCTTAACAGAGTGGTTCTAGCAAACTGTTTTAAATCTCTTAGCTGAGTGCTTACTTTACTGTAAGTTGAAATCCTTTGACAAGGTAGATTGTAATGATCTTTAGTTCTTAACTGAACAGACCTTTAACTAGGTAGATTACATTTTGTAATCAAACTCTTATAGCCCTAACAGGTACACTTTATTGCTGTAGTAGTGAATATTTTGTGGGTGTCATCCCCACCCGAGTTTTACCTATTTGGGTTTCTGGGTTACCAAATTTTTTTGTTATGAGTTATATATTTCATGTTTTGGATACTATCTGATGTTAGGTTAAATTCATCTATGTATGAATTTGGATCAATTTGTTTTATGTGGTTAAGTTCTAAGATCTGATTCACCCCCCCCCCCTCTCAGTATCTTTGTTTCCCATTATTGTACTTCCAATAGTGAAAACCCAACTGGGAAAAATCATGATGTGAGATGATACCCACAAAATGTGTACTCTTCTAGAATACACCCTGTGAGGATCTTTCCTTGTTTAGGTTTACAATACATTGTTAGGTGTTACCCTGTTAAGGGATTTTCCTAAGACCTGATAGGATCTTTTCCCTATTAGGAGTATCCTTGTTAGAGGAATTTAAACACAAGATAATGTCTCACCTTGTTAGAGGATTTACAATAAAGATCTGTTAGGATCTACCATGTTAGGGGATTTTGTTGTTACAATGATTAGAAAGTAATAGATAGAATTATCTATGAAAACTATACTACCTCTACATGATTAGATCCTTTTAAGATTTGAAATACATAACCATAATGTATATTCCTCCTTAGATTTGTCACACTATCTTTCTTTACTTTCTTTGTCTTCAAATCCTTCTGCAATTTGCAATCATCTTTCTTCCACACTCTCTGTTCTTCTTTAACTATTCAACTATATAGAATTACTTCCACCAACTTAAACCAAACCCTAGATCTGTGATATGAATTATTCAGATCATTCTAGGTAAGATACAATGTATCTAGACATTCATAAAACATTTTCCTCTGACCAAGTCGGCTTGCTCATCAATTTTACCTTGGTAGTTGATTCATTTCAAAAACCTCTTTTGACTAAAAAAAGTAACTTCCTAAAGAAGCTTTCTCAAACATGTACCTCAATCAATGTGTTTTCAAGTAATTCCACAAATCACAGAAATAACTTTCCATGTTACAAAAATCATCACCGATCCTTTTGTTATAACGAATTTCATCACCAATCTACAAATTTGCATAGCATGTTCAAAAACTTTGTCTTGTTTACTTGTTCATTCTATTAACATCACTTCGTGTAAATTAAACTAGTAGTACCGGTTAACATTATGCTTTGCACTCATACATATAGTATCTTGACATTGTATTCAATTATATCATGTGACCACTCCATCAAATACTTCATAGAACTAAAACAATAATCAAATCATTTGTTGTGTACACTGACTATTTTAGCAATTACCCAGTTTGAGTTCATTCCAACATAACTAACTTAATTCTCCATATCAAACATCGTCATGGAAAATTTATCATCCACACACATGATATAACCTTCCATAAGAATAGAAACATTAGAAACATACCGCAACTCATTATTCACTTACACAATATCAAGTAATATACTGAAAACAATAAGTCAAGTAGTTGACATCAATGACAACCAAATAATTGATTCGCCTGTCATCCAAACTATTCCAAATATTCATCAATGCTTCACTGAGAATTACTGCATCATTTATGCTAACATGTGCAACTATACTTACCTTCATGTAAATTGAGATCATATTTATCAATATAAAATTTTATCAACACATTATACCTTATAGACTACCTATACATTCATTTCTACCATTTAATTAAGGAATTTGATCAACTTCTTCTACATATCTTACCTAAATAAAAGTTCCTTTCATTTCATTGCATAATATAATAATTCATAATGAAATATATATGTTGGCTAACAGATTTTTCCTTTGAAAAATATAATGGTTTTGACTCTATCCCTTTAATTTAAGTACAAATCTATCATCAACAATTGGGTAAATTATAATTAGGTTTGTGATGAAACTGTCTATGCTGTGCAGTATTGTGGCTTCCGCTACCGTGGGCTCCAAGGGTCCTGTTATGGCACCCTCATCTACTATGGTGGTTCTTGTTGTGTATGTTCCCTCCTCTGTAGCGGATGCCAAGCTTCTCGCATTGGTTGAGTCTTTCATTCACTTTGAGGGGTTTTCCCTTCCTGCTTGTGTCGATTCCCTGGAGATTGTTGGTGATCTATTGTGGTGTTTTGACCTGATGTGGTGGAGGCTAGATTAGTGCATGTGGGCTCTCCTTTTTTTTGTTCTTCTGGAACCTCTCCTTGGGTCTCAAAGGGTATAGGGGAGTCTTTTTCAAATATCATTTCTAAGCCTTCTCGGAAAGGGAGAGATCCTAGGGTTACTCTATTTCATGTTTATGTCTCTCTATCAGTTAATCTTTCTTTTGAGGTTGAAGGGGATTTGGAGAATAGCACTGATATTTTTTTATCTCATGGTCTGGTTTGCATATTCTAGGATTTCTGGCCTACCCTCCCCCTCTTGCATGAATGGATCACTCGCACGTGGGAACCATTGATTTCAGGTATTGTTCATATATGTCCTTTGGCAAAGGGATTTTTCTTTGCAACATTTTATGTTGTTTAGGATAGAACCAAGATCCTTTGTGATCATTTTTTTCTGGGAGGAAGATAATATATGCTTATGGAAAAACCCTAGCACCCATATTTTAACCCTTTAACTGAATTCTTTAGCAAGGTACCTATTTGGGTTAGACTCCCTAACCTTCCTCTTCATTTGTGGATCTACTGGTGGTTCTCTGTCTGTTGGGGAAGATCCTATAATTTCCTTACTGGTGGATGATGGATCTTTGGTCACTAGTTCTACTGATGTTGTTGTTTTCTTGGTATTTGTTCATGTTGTCTTGGATGAGATTACCCCTACTCAATTTTTGGTCGAGGCTAATGTCAGCCCTATGTCGGATGTGTCACAGGAGGATTCTTTTCCTTTGCTGGGCGCTGGTGTGAGCTGGCAGGATGAGGCTGCTAGAGTGGATGATGGTTGGGTTGTTGTTAAAGGCAAAAATCTTATAATTTCATCTTCCTCTTTTGATATGACCCTTCGATCCCATATGAAGGGAATGAAAGGATAGTTCTCTCTCTTCTTGTAATTATACCCCTCTCCTCTATCTCTTGTTGTGGTTTGGAAGGTATCTCTTCTTTGTTTTTTAGTTTGATTATTTCTTTTAGGCCTTTTGTTTAGGCAGTTTTGGTGGGTTTTGGGAACTTCTATTGCTCTATTTTAAGTTCCCCTTATGTACAGGGTTTCTGGGCCCCTTCAAAACTTGTTGTTACCTTAATCAAAAATAGTTGGGTAAATTATAAATAATTTCCCTCTAAATTTGTAATGTACAACTCCCTTATAAGATATTTCAATGAATGATAACTAAACTAACATTTAGGTATACTTTTAACCCGAAAGTATGTAAGGCTTTCTAATATTCATTCATCTATATGCAATGATTACAATAATAAATTTTGTTAAGAATTATTTTCTTTCAAAATACACAGATTTTGATCACCATAAACATAACATATCTATTCCATTCTCAATAGGCCATAAAAAAATTATGAAACATAAGTGTATATAGTTCAATGTAAAAAATCATATTCGACAACTGAGAGTAGAATTTACAGAAAATATTGTCCTCATAAATTAAGACACAGAGATCTAAACTTGCCAAAAATTGTCTTCCTTTTCATTCATAGATAAAAATTTCTTTTCAAAATATTACAATAATAGCTTATAGTCTATTAAATAAAAAACCTTCAGACCTTTTTAATTTCCTTCAATTACATATATATAGTCTACGCCAAAAACTAACTTAACACCTTAGAGTTTAGTTAACTCTAGCCCATGGTATGATATAGTTTTTGAAACTAATTTGAGATTAAATTGAAAATAAAAACTATTCTAAAACAAAATCCCAAATCAGAGAAAATGTGGCAGCATGACTAAGGTTGAGTGAGCGTCATTGAGCCTATGGATTGGTTCTGATTAGTGGGAGGAGAACATGTCGCTTTCCAATCCTTATAAACTACAATGAACTCTTGAATCACCTGAGAATTAGGAATGCAGCTATGGACAATTCATTGTCTCCACACTTCCTTTTCTCTTTTTATGTCCATCACCTTCACTACACATTTTGGGAGTTGGCCTAAGCACACATATAGTAAATATTCAGTCCTTTCCACCTTTGAAAGATCTTCCACTGCTAGGGCTTTGGTATCCTTTGTCTATTTTATCTCCTCTTTGAAATTTTTAAGCACAACATTCATGTCTTTTTTGGGAGTTCCATAATCTTGTATATAAACCACATTTATGTATTTGAGATCATCTAGCAAAAATTGAGTTAGCTCGCTCTGTTCTTTTTCTGATTTAATGAATTTTTCTTTTCCTTGTTTCAGCATAGAGTTCCTCCATTCTATATTTTTCTTACACGTGTACAACACACCATCATCAAGATTCTTCACAGGCTCTCCTGGTAAGAATTTTTACTCCATATTTATAAACTTTAGCCATGTGACACACTATTATCATCGATTTTGTTTCCTCCCTTTCCCAGGAAAGAGCTTGTGTCTTTAACTAATCAATGGATGCAGTGGTATCATTGTAGACCTTTCTAGAATATGAGATATACTTGATACCTTCTTGCATTAATCCCTCTAACCAATCATCAAATACTTCCAGCACCATTTTGCCTTGATGAATCTGACTTAGGAATTTTTGGTTGGCTATTGATTTTAGATTAAAAGATAGAGGTGCTTGAGAAATAGGCCACGAAATGAAACTGTTGATAGCATCTATATATTTTTTCATTTCTTACACCATCTATTTCAACTCCTTCTTATCTTTCCCATCCTTTTGGGACCTAAATTCAACATTTTCTTAATATAGAGGTCAAAATGTTGATTATCAACATCTCTAGATGCAACTCCTAGATCTACCTTCTCCACCACAAAGTCATTAGTTGAGGGATCCTTAACCTCATCTTCTATTAAAGTTTTTGTTACTCCATCCATCCAATTCTATGTGTTCGGATCTATGTTTATCCTGGAAGTAACTTTCATTTTTTTATACTTTGGGGTCCTTCCCAAGAATTTACTCACCATGTCCTCCAATGATAGAGAGACTGGAACTACATTCCATTTCTTACTGATTGAGGCCTCTAACCATTTGGGGAAAGCATCAGTAATTGTTTTCCATAAGAAGGTTTGGTAGGGGTTTGGTTAATCACAACCATTGAGTCTATGAGATCTGTGAAGGCATGTACTTGTTTCTCTACATCATTTTTAGGAGGACTAACATTTTGATCAGCCATATTTCTATCAATCTCCTCACCTAAATCCAAATCTATCACCTCCTTTTCACCATGTTCCCCTTTCCTTTTTTGCTTGATCCCTGACCTGGTGGTTCAGATAGGTGAGCTAGCCAATACAATGTTTTTGAGCTTCATGTTGGTAACAGACCTCTTAGCTTTAGATTTATCTATACATGCATCACAATTTTTAATACTCTCATTAGAAAAGGAAACATGGGATGAAATTTTATAAGCCGACTCTAATTCTTGATTTTCATTGACTTGGACTTTCCACAATATTTGTTCCCTAAACTAATTTTGTGTTCTTCTTATCACAAGAAATGTCCTCTAGTTAATTTGATCTTTCTCTATCTCAAACAAATCTACCTTTAAGACTTCTTGCAGCTTGATCTATTCATATTTATGATCCATTATAGTTTATTCATCTTCCTTCACACCATTGATAACCATTTTCAAGCCCAAGTAAATAATATGTTGCAAAGAAAACCTACTCCATTTCCTTTTTCTCACTTCTAGTTCATCCGAACAATTTTCCCAAAAGTCCTAATATGCGGCATAGGTAGGAACTGCCCTCCCAAGTGTAAATTTTCTCTGTTAAAGCCTATATTATAAAATTTGGTCCTTTCCTTATAGTATTTGAAGTTACATTTCTTCAAATCAACTTCTAGATTAAGGGCATCTGAGACAGACTTATATTCACAAAACCCAAGTTCAGTAGGGAATGAGATTATTGCATCTTTCTTGGTGGAAATGCTTTATCCACATGAGCTATTTGTCTACATATTTCAACCAATACAAATAAATCAAGGGCATACATGGGAAACCTCGAACCACCCTTTTGAAACTTCAATAACCAACTTCTGACTATAACACTCTTGTACCGTGACTTATTTTCTAAAAAATGACTTACAGACAATGCAATGGTAAAGTATGAGTAGGATTCCTTCTTAGAGATTTGCATAACAGATATAATAGTTTCCCTATTAATTGGCAATAAAATATCCCCATTCTAATTCCTAATATATTTGTGGTGGGAATCATACCTATTCATGCATTCACGCACTAGCTCAGGGCATAGTATGGTTGTAGGAAAGATTACGGCTTCAACAAGAGCACTTTCTATAATTTTTTCTATAGGGGGGGATTCTCCAGGGTTTCTAGCTCTTTTTTTGAGATCCTTTAAATCATAATGGACCAGGGACATATCTTTGAGCTTAGGAGACAAACAAACTAAACTAGATTCATTTTCAAAAATTTGAAAAGCAGTCCTCATGATGGCAATTTCAAATAAATTGAATAGACAGTTGAATTTATCAGATAATGAAAGCACTCCTAGATAGTAGAAAAAATGAGAATGTTGAAAATAACATTTACTAGCTCAAAACTTCTACAAATCCAGAACTAGAGAAAACTCATTTTACCTCCTATGTCGTCTCCTTTCGCTTGCCAAATTTGTGTCTTTTCAATAATCAAATGAGTCTTTAATCACTTCTTATAGAGGATAAAATCTCAGAGATTAATTGCTTAATCTTTTCATTTGTGTCAAATTAATGCAATGAGACACTTTCCCTGATGTAAGCATTAATTAATTTTCACTTCAACCTTCAAACTTATCAATAAATCATTACCTTTCCTTTTTCAGAAACATAAAAATTTGAATTTTAAAAGATACCTCAAATATTCTCTTTCATCGGCTATTCCATTTCTAAATATATCTCGCCCTTTTCCTTTACACTTTAATGATTGGTGAGATTTTGAACCAAATGAACTTTGTACAAGAATTTCAAATTTCAGATGCACTTAGGTCACTTGTTACATCTTTTAGAAGACCAAGACCAAATGAGGATGAAAAAGAAAGGAAAAATAATGATGCAATGACTTGAAAAGACTGACATTGATTGAACCTTTAACCAATTGAGCCCATTTAACTTATGAAAAGGTTCAAGTTCAATGGTTCAACACTTTACTCCTTGTGGACTTACATACCAAAAATGAAAGACTCAAGCATGACTGATGAACCTTGAACCTGTTGAACTTGTTGAACTTTAAATGAAACACTCAAGTTCAACATTCAATGTGTTCATTTTATTATCAATCTAGGGCTTAACAAAAACTTTAAAGCATAAAACATTTTATGAGACATGACACTTAGACAAAGAGTCTCGACTCCAATTTTACTGAAAGGCATTTACACAATAATTAAATTCAGGAAAACAATTGAGAGTCGAGGTAAAAATATCAAAGAAACTAAGTGTCACATCAATATCCGTTAGATATAAATATTATTAACACAATACTTATTTCATATATATGTGTATAGACACACACACACACACCAAGGAACACCTATTCGAAAAAATATCCTATTCATTTAGAAATATTATTACCTTAGAATATATCAAATTTTACATTTTCCAATAATAGTCAATGTTTTCATGTACACTCAAATCTAACAAGATGACATAAAGAAAACAAAATTAAATATGAAATCAATACAAAACCAATCAAAGAAGTTCCAAGAAAATAGCTTTAACGATCTCTGCATCATACAAAAAGGGGTTAACCTCTATAACCCAAAGACAAAAAATGATAGACTACTCAAAAAAACACCTAATGAGCACATCAAGTTCCTAGTGTAGAAATTGTGCTCTAATACCAGATGTAACACCCCGCCAACGAACCCAAGAGGAAAACATAATTTTACTAAATAACATGACACAATTTATTTTTTTAACATTAAAAAATGCAATAACATAATGATGCAACATGTATAACATTAAAATCATAACACCATGTCCTCTTATGTTCCCCAACATTGCTACTAAACAACACATAAACAGAAAATTTTATCAATAAACTCATGAAGAAATAAAACATTAGATTAATATTACCAATTCATTGTCTTATTTAAACAATGAATCCATATGTGGCTAATCCATTACATGATAATAATCAAATACATAATCAAAATATCCAACTATGTTTATGACATCTCAATAGATCATCAGTACATATTTACAACATAGTTATAGCAATTTACGTGAGTACACATTTACAATGCCAGAATCCATTATACATCATATAATAAATATGCAAAAGTGATAATCCATCATGAAATTGAAATGAAGGTACACTGAAGATGTAGAATCCATCCAATATTCTCACAAACCAAACAATGAATCTTGATGAAAAAATATTTACCACCCAACCACGTGGAACGATGAGGCTCACTCCCCTCCGAGCTAGGAGATAGATGTTAGAATAACTGAGAGGTGGGGTGAATAAGTGGTCTCAAAAATTAATCCAATATCAACCAAAAAACTTTATATCTCAAATATAAACCTATAGTTATCTTCATTCGTACAAGATGTATGCCCTTAAATTATCTTCTCAAATAACTACTGCTCGGAGTTCACTGTTAAACCTTATTCTTAAGCTTTACCGAATAGCAGTCTAGCATTTACTGAAATACAATAAATAACTCAGTGTTTACCGATCAGTCCTATTTTAGTAATGTGTAAATAAAAAAACCAAAGCAATTAATCATAAACACATTTGACACATGGATTTTTAACGTGGAAACTCTGTTAAGGGAAAAATCACTTGGGACCGATAACCCAAAATTTTCACTCTTCTAAAGTGAGCTCGATGAAGAACCAACCTTGTTAAACGTTACAAACACACTGTTAAGTGAGACCTTGTTAGAGTATTTATCACTAATAGTTTATCTCTTGATATCTGACATTTCACTATGATATCTTCATGATAAACCTTTGATACTCCTTGGGATGTATCTCAATATATAAAGGATTATTAAATCCTGCTCGGTTAAGAGACTTTCTGATCTAATAGTTAAACTGAAACAGTATATGATCTATTCATGATTACAACTTAGACTTGTAGATGTTCAGATATATTGTAAGCTCATAATACCTTTCTGATCAATGTTTATTTTTAATACCTTTCCTCCACTTCTTTCTTCTCAGTGATGTTGTGCTTCTCTGTTGCTCAGTGTCCATAGAAATCTTTAGCTCTATTCTTTAGCTTGTTTGATCAGGACTGTATGAAGTCTTTCTTCACTAGTATTCTCTTCACCATCTTCTTCTCTATTCACCCACCAATTCATAATGAATTATGTCTCTCTTATAGACATAATTTCACCATTTCTAGGTCTTTGTTTTTCTTGTTCTTGGCGTGATATGCAATTCTCGCCTTTCTTTCTTTAAAGTATAGTTCATTTTTATCTTGTAGATTTCTCATTGACAAATGGAATAAAATAGCTTTAAAACTCTAGCTTATCTCTGACTTTTAACTTGTCGATGAAAACAATGTGATCAACCTAGTGGAACCCATGTCGACAAAGTGACTTACATCCATTCTTGTTCAGGGAAGTAATTATTCACATATGTTTATTTTCTATAGCTTCTATTTTCTATCATCTTTGCATTATCAAAGTATTATCATTCA
>MU224169.1:275951-287914 GCA_018584345.1 Thuja plicata | reverse complement strand
GAATTAGGAATGAATGTTGATACCAAATTTGGTAAATGTTATGCTATGGATAATAGATATGTTCTTGTTGTAGGTATAATGAAAAATGTTGAATTTAAATTTCCTTCATGTCCTAAAAAATCATATAGAATGGATATCACTGTGGTTGAAGTTCCTGCCTGTTATGGGATGCTTTTATCTAGACAATGGTCTGGCTTAGTAGGAGGTAGTATTCAATTAGATCTTTATTATGATTCTATTCCAGTAAATGGTAGGGATGTAAGAATTGACAGGTAGGCTAGAAATCCATACATTATTGAGAAAGTGGATCCAAGCTTAGTTACACATTTCTATCATTCTGATATGGATAACTTTCAAGTAAGTATTTCAAAAAATGTAATACATAATACTGAACCTATTGAATTACATGCTAAAACAAATAATGATACAATTTGGAAAATGTATTTTGATGGTTCTTGTTGTAAAGATGGTAATGGAGCTGGTGTCATTTTCTTTGCTCCCGATAAGAAAACATTTAAATATTCTTTCTTACTAGATTTTGAATGCACTAATAATGTCGCAGAATATGAAGCTTTACTTCTTGGTTTAAAGATAGCTAATAAGCATGGAATAAAATGTTCAAGTGTTTTTGGTGATTCTGAATTAATTATTTCTCAAGTTAAAAGTAAATTCGTTGCTAAGCATCCTCACCTTAAAAGATATAGAAATGAAGAATGGGATTCTATGGAATGTTTTGATGCTTTCTCTATTGAGTGGATAGATAGATCACAAAATATCCTTGCTGATTTTATGGCTAATTTGGCACTAAGGCATAATGATATCCCTTGTGAAGACATAGTTCAAGTTGAAGTTAAAACTAGGCCCGCTATACCAGATAACATCAACAACTGACAAATCTTTCAAGACGATAGAGATATAATCAAATTTTTAGCATGTGAACAAGAATATGAAGATCAGTTAATAGATTTGAATGCTCATGTCAAAATAGAAAATGGGAAAGAAGTGTTATTTGGAAAGGAAGTCATTCAGTTAAAAACAAATAAAGTTCCAAAAGGTCTTGTAGAAATGGACAGGTTGTTTTACAATAAGGATTCAAAGTTGGAAAAGAAAAATACTAATGTCGCAATGGATGATATAGAAAGTATAAACTTGGGAAATGAAGAGACTCCAAAAGAAGTATTTTTGGGTAAAATTTTAACTCCCAAGATCAAAATAGATATTATCAGATTACTAAGAAAATATAGACATGTATTCGCTTGGTCCTATGATGATCTTAAATCTTACTGAGAGGATCTTTTTCAACATGAGATACCTTTGAATCCTAATGCTAAACCATTTAGACAAAGGCAAAGACCTATAAACCCTACTTTAGCCCCTAAAATAAAAGATGAGATAATCAAGATGAGGGATGCTGGTATAATAAATCCAATTAGACACTCAACATGGGTTTCAAATTTTGTCCCTGTCAGGAAGAAGAATGGTGATATTAGACTTTGTGTGGATTTCAGAAATCTAAATGTATCATCATTGAAGGACAACTATGCATTACCTAAAATGGAAGCATTATTACAAAAGGTCACGGGAAATGAATTTTTATCATTGATGGATGGTTTCTCAGGGTATAACCAGGTGAAAGTTAAAGAAGAAGAACAATATAAAATAGCATTTACAACACCTTGGGGTACTTATGTATATGCTAGAATGCCTTTTGGACTAACTAATGCGGGAGCTACCTTCCAAAGAGCAATGGGCGTAGCCTTTGAGGATTTCATTGATGTGATTATGGTGGTATATCAAGATGACTTAACTGCTTACTCCAAAAGGGCCGAAGATCACTGTGGACACTTGGAACAAATTTTTCAAAGAGCCCTTGAATATGGGATATCTTTGAACCCAAAGAAGTTCCATTTTGTAGTAAGTGAAGGAAATTTATTAGGACATATAGTATCCAAGGATGGGGTGAGAATAGACAAAAAGGATTGTAGCGATTGATAAAATTGAGGTTCCTAAAAGTATTAAAAATATTCAATCATTTTTTGGACAAATCAACTTTGTAAGGAGGTTTGTCCCAAACTTTTCAGAGATAATTAAACCCATTGCTATAATGTTGAAAAAGGGTGCAAACATGAAATGGACAAATGACTCTTTAGAGGTATTTGTAAAGATTAAAAAGGCAATTAAGGAAGCCCCTGTTCTCAAATCCCCAGATTATACTAAGCCATTTCAATTTTTCTCTTTTGCATCATATCATACCATTGTTGATGTCTTATTACAAAAGAAAGATGAAGGATATGAACAACCGATAGCATTCTTTAGTAAAACCCTTCAAGATTCTAAGTTAAACTATGATATCAATGAGAAACAAGCTTATGCTCTTGTAAAGGCAGTGAAATATTTTAGGCATTATTTGGTTGGTGCAAAAGTGTTAGCTTATGTTCCCAATGCAGTGGTAAAGGATATATTCAGACAATCAGAAGTCATTGGGAGAAGATGCAGATGGGTAAATCAAATTCAAGAATTTGACATAGAAATCCAAATCACTAAGATTATTAGAGGACAAGGAATATCAAAGTTAATGGCAGAGTCAAATATGGATGCATTACAAGTAAATCATATTGATCTAAGTGAAACTCATACAAGTATTGAAAGATGCCCTTGGTACACCAATATAGTATATTTTTTGAAACACATGAAATGTCCTAAGAACATTATAGACAGTCAGAAGAGGACAATAAAGTTACAAGCATCTAAGTATTTCTTGATGCAAGGAGACTTATATTGGAAAAATAGGGATGGTATACTTCTTTTTTGTTTAGATACATACCAAGCTAAAGAAGTGCTAAAAGATCTCCATGATGGAGCATGTGGTGGGAATTTTTTAGCAAAGACCATTGCACATAAGATATTGAATGCATGATACTATTGGCCCTGCATATTTAATGATTTCCATGAATATGTTTAGAAATGTGAAGCGTGTCAGAGATTTTCAGGAAAACTCAAATATTATGGTGCATTACCTCTCAATCCTGTGACTACTGAAGAACCATTCCAAATGTGGGGAATAGACTTTATAGGTGAAATAACTGATACATCCAGTGGTGGGCATAAGTGGATTTTGGTAGCCACTGATTACTTCACTAAATGGGTGGAAGCCATACCAACTAGACAAGCTACTAGTAAAGTGGTAATCAAATTTTTGATTGAAAAGATATTGACAAGATTTGGTGTTCCTCAGAAGATTATTTCTAATAATGCTATGTGTTTTAGATCTGTAGAATTTATTGAGTTTCATGAGAAGTATGGAATAAATATTTCCTTTTCATCCCCTTATCACCCTCAAGGAAATGGCCAAGCTAAATCTAGCAACAAAAATATAATGAAAATTATCAAAAGGATGTTAGATAATAACAAAAGAGCATGGGATTCAAAATTACCTCTTGCACTTAGGGCAGACAGAATTACAGTTAATAAATCTACTAGATATGCTCTGTATGAACTTGTTTATGGAAAGAAAGCTCACTTACCACTGAATAATTTGTTGCCAGTGTACAAGTTTATGAATGAAGAACAATATGAAGAAGTGGATTTCATGGAAGACAGACTAGTACAACTTGCAGAATTGGATGAGATAAGGAATAGAGCTCATGAGAGAAATAAGGAATTGCAACAGAAAGTAAAAGATTTATTTAATAAGAAGACCATAGAAAGGAAATTTTAGGAAGGAGACTTAGTTTTGAGATGGAATGTGAAAGATCAAGACAAAGGTAAACATGGAAAGTTAGATGCTTTATGGATAGGTCCTTCTGTCATCATTGGTAAAGGAGGTGAGAATTCTTACATTTTACAATATTTTGAAGGCTACAATCAAGAACTTCCTATGCATGGTCAGTATCTTAAACCTTTATTTCATTAAAGATACCAATAAGAAAGTGTTCTTTCTTTTCCTTTTTTCTTATATACATATATTATCGTTGTGTTTTCTAATGGTCTGCTTTCCAGAGATAGCTTGGATCTTGTTGTGTTCAGGTATAAACACACATCCCCAGAAAGAGCCACTGCTAGAACCCATGTCGACAAAGTGACTTACATCCATTCTTGTTCAGGGAAGTAATTATTCACATATGTTTATTTTCTATAGCTTCTATTTTCTATAATCTTTGCATTATCAAAGTATTATCATTCATTCACTTTTATATCTCTCATGGTTTAATGTTTTGAGATTCTCATTATCCTATAATCAATTTTCTTAAAGGGGATTTAGGAGTTTGATTTTATGACTTTCCTTCCTTAAAGACACAATGTAATTGCAATTGATCTTAAATGTGCTTCTGACTAAGTTCAAATTCTTATGTGTTGTTTTTATATAAATCCTAAATGCAATTAAAGGGAATTCTACATATTTTATCATTGCTTTATGAATCACTAATCCATATTGATGGTAAAAACAATTAATTTACAAACATGACCTAAGAGGTAATAATTTAAAAAATGATTATATCCTTGATTCAATGATGCTTTCAAATATTTTAACTAGCAATCTATTAATGTTTTTTGAAGAGGTTAATCTTGATTTGATTTAACTTTCAGGGATTTGAATGCTTACCATTTTCAATGGAAAGATGATGTTATTATTTATGATCATGGTCTAAAATATTGAAAAATTTTATAGTTTGATTCATAACTATGATGACAAATGATGTTTTCCTTTTCATGCATACGAATATATATGTTATGCCCTAATTCTTGTAGAATGACTAGGGTTATCATTATTATGTAAAAGAAATATAAGGAAGATGGTTGATAGATATAAAATGTCCCCTAAAAAATATGTAATGCTTTGCGAATACGAAAGGGATTTAAATAAACAATGTTATCGAAAATGTTTTTTAAAAGAAAGTTAAAGATTATATTAATACTATGTTAATCTTGAAAATGTTCCTAAAGTTATGTATAATCTTTAATTTTTTATATTCTTATGCTTTCTCCGTGACATTGGTATATATTTATGATTTCTTTTATTAATTATCATGAGCAAATGTTATATTGTTAATGAGCCTACTTAATATGTGAATTTCATACCATTTGTTATAATGAGAGATAAATTTTATTAATGGTATGTTATCTATTATTATTGTTATTATTGATTAAAACAAAGTTTTTGAYGAAATAAAAGAGYTAGTACAAAGAAAAACTAACTAAAGACTAAGGCTTTGTATAATACAAYGAACAAAAGATTGAGTTAGTAGATTTGGTTCATTTTCCTTAATGCTTAATTATTATATGAATCTCATCTTATGTTTATGGCTTTTTAAAAGAATCTTGATGATTAAAACATTTATTATAATTATCCATATTGTAATTTTCTCATTGTTTAAGTATTATGTGATGGTGAGAAAGGATAAAAGACCTTTGATGACTTTTTAATTATAACATAGAATTTTAAAATGATTATAACCTTTTTATGTTGCTTAGAGTTTTATTATTATTTGATTATTGACTTTGTGTTTAATATATTACAAAGGTAACGAACCCATTTTCACCACACAAGTAAGATGCCTTGACGTTAGCCGTTTGCAGACATAATGCAGAAGAATCACAAAGGAGTAGTTCATGTAATGATTGCGGTCGATGAAGACAACAAGCACCACGTCTCCAAACAGCATGGACGCCTCCTTAGCATGATATAACAAGACAGTCCATATTTTTGATGTCGTGATAAAGGATTACCTGTAGACACTGTGAAAGATGAATTCCTGGCACCATGATTGCGGTTGGTAAAGGGCGACAAACTTGACTCCCAGGACAATGAGCAAGAATATTTATTTGATCAACATACCTGGAGCAAATAACTCAGAACTATCAAAACAATGTGAATGATATGTCAGGATGATGATTCTGGTTTTAGAGTCACAGTATTAACATTATTATCAATTGGACTATATAATATAGTGACAATCATCGACGCTATTATACAGCCATTAAGAGGCAACATATTGAAAAGGTAGTGATCATGGATTAATAAAAGCTGCATACTCCTCGATGTTGAAACAAGTAGCCACCTGGAAACATGAAAAAGGGGGCACAGAGGGATGATAGATACCATTATACAGAGGTGACAGACATTTGCAATAAGGAAACTGACAAATCTGCTAACTCATCGATGACTCATCAGATGAGTTAGCATATATCAAACATGCTTCACGCTGGCTGCCACCTTCATTAGCAAGAATGGCAGTGGTCAATGCAAATGGGGTGGTCAATGTACTCAGCACCAGCAGGGGTTGATGCAAAATAGCATATCAAACATTATGGTCACTGAATCCTGCAAGTCCCAAAGGTATCCTCAGAGCCATGTCTCCACAGCAAGATTCCAAGTGTCACGAGTAAGGCTTTTATAGAAACCAAGTAGTTAGGAGGTTTCAAAAGTTATCCAAACAAATGGTTGGCTGTTATGGTTCATCATAATGGTTTCTTTGTTATCCAAAATATTGTAATAGTTAGAAATAGGTTAGTTGTAGGTTAGTTTATAGTGAAAGGGTGTGATGATCTAGTGTACCTTTTCAAATTCATATTTATATTCATTCAAAAAATTTGCAAAAGGGACATAATAATAACATTGAACAAGATATAATGACTGATGTTGAAACTATGAATTCTTGGGTTGTGATGGAATGAAAGATATCAAGTTTGAAATCTGAATGCAAAGATCCAATACGCCTTCTTAACAAGCAGGGATAAGTCTATATTTTCTTCCATTGTGCAATCATTTTCATTCTTTCTTTACAATCAAGTCCTTTAGATAAACCAATTGACATTCCTTAAATTGATAGTTTTGATTTGTGTATATTTTAACTTAAGTTTATATTATGTATATTCAATTTTTTCTTTCTCATTTTCTCATGGTTAAAATCTTATTGATTAAAATATTGATCAATTAGTCTGTCATCTGAGGAATAGTATTAAATTGAAATACTTTTAAACTTTTTTTTAGTTACATATGCATATCATAATGCCTTTAAGGTGATAAGCTTTTGTTTTCAAAGCCGTCTCTAAAGTTGAACGTAAGATTGAAGATATATCGACTCTGTTTCCCATTATTGAATTAAAGCACTGGTCTCTCTCATTAATTGAATTTGGTATAAGGTTTCATTGTTTCAAATTTTGAATTACTCTTTTATTTCATCTCATTCAGTTCATATCTCACTCATATCAAGCAATATTAAATACATTACATTTCATTAACACATATATTTTAAGTTTTGTGATCTTATTAACACATTGAGAAGCAGGAGTTGAAGTTATCAGTTATCCATTATAGGAAACCTCTAGAAGACTTCAAAGACAAGTTTTAAAGTGTAGGCCCACCAGCCTTGGTTATGTGGAATCAGAATTGTAGGAGGTTGTTGAAACCTCATTCGTTGGCAAATTGATTGTAACTATCTTCATTGGATAAGTGAAATCTGTAAGAAGTCCAATCTATCGATTTGAGCACCAACACAACTAGTTAATTCCATATTTATCTCTTGCTAGTTAAGTATTTTTTCATTTCTGAACTTCATTTCTTTTCGATGTTTTAACTCCTTGTTAGCTTCAGTCTTGACTTCAGTTTTCCTCAGGCATCTCTGTCCGTCAGGGTTTTCTATCTATCGAGGTTGTCTCTCCGTCGGGTAATGTTGTGTTTCTACCCGTTGGTAATGATTTCTTAGGTTTATTTCTTAGGTATCACTTTGAATCTTCTCTTTGGTTTCTCTATCCATCAGGGAGCATTATCTATCATTATTTTTTGTCACTTAGTGTATACTGAACTTTTATGCTTTACTGATAGCATAACCTTTATCTCTCTATTTCTTTGAAGTCTTTGACACTATTTATATAACCAATAAGATTATATCAAGTTGACATCAATAAAAATACAATACATTTACTGATTTAATGTCTTATAATAACTTTATGTAGCTCGATGATCATCAACTTAACATCTTCAAACATTCAATCAATTATAGTTCATCAATCTCTCCCTTTGGATTTGATGGAAACATACTACATTACTACTAATACAATATGAAATATATCAGTTGTATTTCATCAATCTACCAAACTTATTGTTCTATAACAAATACAAATATATGGCTCTCGGTAAGCACTTCTAGCTTAGATTTGTTTCTTATAGAGTACTTTCCTCAATCTTCATTCCCTTAACTGGATAGATGTAGAAATCTTCTGATTTTGTCTCTCCCTTTGATGTAGAATTTTTTCTTTGATGTTTTCTCTCCCTTTGACTGTTCTTCTCCTTGATCATCTCTTTTTCCTTTGACAGCAATAGATATACTCTCACTCCATTAATTCATCTCTCCCTTAGGATAACTTATCTTCCTTTGGATGGTGATGATGGATATTTCATTGTTGGGTTTAATGGGAAGTAGTACTGAGAGGGGAGGGGTGAATTAGTACCTCAAACTTTTTCTTATCCTTTAATCATTTAGCCTTAGTAATCAATTGCATATCCATTCCATCTGAACTATACTATATTTGTTTAAGTTATATCAATTCATTACATTAATAAACATATGAATCATTCATAGAAACATTCATGAACATAATTGACAGATAACAAAAGATATGATATTGAAGAAAACTCTTGTTAGGAAGTAAAAACTACGGTGGGGATGGCACCCACAAAACTTCACTATCTGCAGAATGGAAGCGGTCGGTTAAGGCTTACAATTTTGCTCACTTCTGATGATCTACCCTACTAGGATTATCGGTGGAGACCTATTAAATTCTACTTTGTTAAGAGATTTTAGCAACATTGTTAAGTGTGCACTCAATTAAGAGATTTGATATTGGACTGTTAAATCCACCTTTCTTGAAAGGATTTATTACACTTTGCTTCACTTGTTAGAATGACAGCAAATTACAAATTGATCTAGTAAATGCAATCTCTTATTGCTGATACAAATCCTATGTATTTCATATACAAAATAATATCACCTTAACTGTGATTGAATAATACCTCCGATTATCGGTTTCCTCTATTCTTGATTCTGCTAACCAAATACTTCTTTTTCTGCTCTGGTTCTTAAAACTCTCAATTCATTCCATAGATGTTCTTGTTCTATTCTCCTAAATCTTACACACACATTCTAATTAATGATTACATCATCTATTTATAGATGGATTGATTTCATCGAGTTGATGATAAAAACAATGTTAACTCTAAGATCAGCTTTACAACTTGCAACTAGATCTCCTAGTCTATGTGCTTTAAATCAGTTAGACTGATTCAAAAACTTACATTAATGTTTATTGTCCCTAAATAAATGGATTTAAAACAATTAAATATCCTATAAATAGAATACCCTTGCTTTATCCGACGTGGAAGTTAGATCCACTTTTTGCGGGCTGCAACTGACTTTCAATTCTATCTTTCAGTCATGCTTGACTGTTCTTCAATTTTTACTGTCGGTTGCACTGAATCTGTTTCATTAGTATACACTAGAACTTGCATTTTGGTTTCCTCTGTTGGGTTCCACTTTAACTCTCTGCATTGTGGTTTTTGGTTTACACACTACCTTGTGTCATCGGTTCTCTCTGTACTTAGTCATTTTTGGTGATCTACCAATCTGATCTTTAGTTTTCCCTTTACTGTCTTTTGGTGTAAGCTTACCAAAGGTGTTGTTTGAATACTAATGACAAATTAATGTCATCAATCTCTCCCTTTGACATTAGTATCAAAAACTGATATGTGCAAAATACTAACAAAATGTTAAGTATATAGAACATATATAATCCTTAGTCATTTAATGACTCCCCCTATGTATATGTCATTATATCTATACATATGATATATTTTCCTTCTTCATATCATTGTCCCTTTATGAATGTATATATACATATCTACCTTTTGCCTAATCTGACTCAATGTACATAACATTTTTTTTAATGATATTTTGTACAAGTATCATTTCCACCTTTATTTGATATTAAGGGCAAAGGTCAATTACCTTAGAGCTTATCAAAAATGTGTGAATGAGAACAACTCATGTCTTCCATTGTTTTCTCCCATTTCTCCTTCAAGTTTTCTAGATCCATTTGCTCAAGTGTTATATTTGCATGCATGTCATAGATTTTATCGGCTACAGACATCTCAGGAGTTGCTATCAGTTGTCTTGCAGAATAGATATGTTGTTGTAGCAGTGTAAGATTTGGTAGAAGTTGAGCCTGTAGCTCAGTCACTTCTTCTCTGAATCATGTCTCTGCTTCCCATAACTCTTGCCTTAACCTTTTTACTTCTATGATATTTTCATAATGTATTTTTACTACATTTTATCCATCTGTTGTTAGGCTACTAGCACTGTTTGCTAGATCTATATCTAGCTTTTCTATATTGACGCAAGGAGGGAAGGAGATGGGGACAAGGGTACACCTAAAACCAACCACCTTGTAGAAAAAATGCAGAATTACACAACAACACAGTGAGAGAAGAGAAATGCAGATATCTTTATCATGAATCAATTAAACTCAATACATGCTAGGCTGTAAGGCCTTCCTGGTTATGACCATATACATCAAAGTGTATTAAAATTTGATCTTCTTACAACAGAGATCTCAAATCTTTAATATTTTAACATTTTCCTTCTTGCTCTAAGACTTCCTACCAAACTAAGAACATACAAAATAATAAATACCAGAGTCCAACAAAGTAGTCAGCGCTCAAATACAAAGTTGAGACCCATATTTAGGTCCACACGGATCCCCAAGATAGATCCTAGCTATGAAAATTAAATAAAGAAGTCGACCACCAACACAAATTCCAAAATAAACCAACTCGACAAAGAAAAAGCCGAGCAACAAAGCACTGAAAAAAAGAAAAGCCGAGCAACAGCAACAAGTATGACCGAGCAACTCGGCAAGGATGTCAAGCAATAGAGGCCGAGTGATAGAGAACAGACTGAACTAAAAGTAAACATATTTTTGGTTGAGCAAGATTGCCAAGGACCCAAGATGCTCCTGCATTAGACACCTGGGGTTGAAAAGAAATGATTCCCCAAATCATGTATCAGGCCCAACCTGAAATGAATACAACTTAGATTGAGAAATCCAAGATGAGTCCTCAATCGGTCTATTTTTCCACTTTACCAGATATTCCATGTATTCCTTTCCTCTTGTACTTCTACCAACTCTTTCTTTCAAGATCTTCTCAACTTCCTCTATCTGCTTCTTAGGATAATGACTTGGTATTGTCACTTCTTCATCAGGTTCATGATATTCATACAAGTCTAAAATATTGAAAATAGGTGATATATCCATGTCATCAGGTAATTCAACTTTATAAGCATTTCCACTGTCAAATCTCCTCAGTATTTTACAAGGACCAAATTTCTTCATCTTCAGTTTCCCATATGTTCCAATAGGAAATCTTCCTTTCTTCAGATGAACCATCACAGCATCACCAACTTCAAATATCTTATGTCTTCTTGATCTATCTGCATCATCTTTGTATTTCTGATTACTTTTCTCCAGCTTCTGCTTTACATCGTTATGCAATGTCATCATAAATTCTACAAATTCTTCTACTTTGACGCTTCTTTTCTCTTCACCAACAATGTCTCTCAAATTTGATATACCCCTAGGTTGTGTGCCATGAACAATCTCAAAAGGTATCTTTCCAGTACTTCTATTCACTGAAATTTTGTATGCAAATTCTACTTGTGCCAACATCAAATCCCAATTGCTTGGTGTGTCTCCAACTAAACATCTCAACAGGTTACCCAAACTTTTGTTTACCACTTCTATTTGTCCATCAATCTATGGATAAAATGTAGAACTAAATTTTAACTTAGTATTCAACTTCTTCCAAAGTGTTCTCCAAAAATAACTTACAAACTTACTGTCTCTATCAGAGATGATACTCTTTGGTAATCCATGCAATCTGACAATCTCCTTAAAGAAAAGATCTGCTA
>MU224169.1:259600-275901 GCA_018584345.1 Thuja plicata | reverse complement strand
AATCTGACAATCTCCTTAAAGAAAAGATCTGCTATATGAACTGCATCTGATGTTTTCTTACATGGTATAAAATGTGTCATCTTAGAAAATCTATCCACAACAACAAATATAGAATCATTACCTCTTGATTTTCTTAAAATTCCAAGAACAAAATCCATGCTGATATCACTCCAAGGTTTCTCAGGAATAGTAATAGGTGTATACAATCTAGTATTCTAACTCACTCCCTTTGTAATTTGATAGACTCCACAACTTCTCACAAATTTTTGAACATCCTTATACAACTAAGGCCAAAAATACCTCTCCTTTAGCAAACTCAATGTTTTATCAATGCCAAAGTGTCCAGCCAATCCACTACTATGTTTCTCCTTTATCAGATTAGTTCTCATTGATCCTCTTGGTATACATAACTGAATTCCTTTAAACAACATATCTTCCTAAATGAAATAGTCTTCATACTTACTTGATTGATTTGTATTAGGTGCTCTTCACACTCTCCACTGCTCTAAAAACTCAGGATCATTTTCATACAAATTCTTGATGTCATCAAAGCCAAGAACTTCAATTCTCATTTCAGTCAACAAAGATCTTCTTCTAATCAATGCATTAGCAAATGTATTAGATACTCCACTCTTATGCTTAATCACAAATGTAAATCTCTGCAAATACTCTACCCTTTTCATATGTCTCTGATTCAACTTATTTTGACTACGCAAATACTATAAAGCCTTATGATCAGTATACAACACAAATTCATTTAGCATCAAGTAATGCCTCCATTTCTTCATAGCTTGCTCAGTAGCATATAATTCTTGATCATAGATAGAATATTTCCTCTTTGCATCATTCAACTTTTCACTAAAGAAAGCAACAGGTTTACCTTCTTGAGTCACTTGCATCACATTCAACTTGAAATACCTTATTGAAATCAGGTAAGGCTGGTATAGGTAATTCAGCAACCTTCAACTTCAAATCTTCAAAACTCTTATCAGCTCCATGTGTCAATTTGAACTCTCTTTTGTCTCCTCTCATTGTTTCAGTCATAGCATTACAGATAGAACTGAAATTTCTGATAAACTTCCTGTAAAAACTTTCCAATCCATGAAATGATCTTACCTCAGTAACATTTTCAAGTGTAGACCAACTCAATATAGCTTTAACCTTCTTTGGATCCATCTTCAAACCATCAGCTAAAATTACAAAACCCAAATACACAAGCTCTTCTTTCATGAAGGAACATTTCTTCAGATTTATCAACAACTTTTCCTCTTTCAACCTCTACAGCACTTGTCTTATATGCATCAAATGTTCTTCTCTGGTTTTACTGAATATCAGAATATCATCTAGGTATACAATCACACATTTATTCAAGAATTTCTTCGAAACATCATTCATCAATCTCATAAATGTACTTGGTGCATTAGTTAAACCAAAAGGCATAACCAACCACTCATACAAACCTTCTTTTGTCTTGAAAGCAGTCTTCCATTCATCTCCTTCTCTAATCCTAATTTGATGATATCCACTCTTCAAATCAATTTTGGTAAAATACTTTTCTCCACTCAAACAATCCATTATGTCATCCATTCTTGATATAGGAAACCTATACTTGACTGTGATCTTGTTTATTGCTCTGGAATCAGTGCACATTCTCCATTCTTCATTCTTCTTAGGTGCCAACACAGCAGGTACCACACATGGACTCAAACTTTCTCTAATTAAGCCTTTGTTCAACAACTCATGAACATGTTGATTAAGCTCTTCATTCTTCGTAGGTGTCAACCTATGTGGTGCTTTATTTGGTAAACTAGCCCCAGGAATTAGATCCATATGCTGACTGATATCTCTAATTGGTGGCAAACCATTAGGTACATTATCTGAATTGATTTTTTGTATTCAATCAGCAACTTCTTAACTTTTGTAGGTACGTCATCTTCTGTATTCTTACTTGGTTTTTTAGGAATCAAAGCATAACAAATATCATCTCTTTTCATATCTTTAACAAATTGTCTACCTCCCATCAGACAAACTTTCATAGATGTACATAACTCATCAACATATTCTTCAATCAAAGGTAACAAAATTTGCTTCTTCCCATCAACCCAAATAGAATATCTATTCAACCTTCCATCATGTATAGCATGTCTATCATATTTCCAAGGTTTAGCCAACAAAATATGACAACAATCCATTGGCATAATATCACATAACACCTTGTCATAGTACTTTCCAATTTTTAGATTCACAAAACATTGTTCACTTACCATTAATGTGTGCTCATCCTTGATCCATGAGATCTGATAGGGTTTAAGATGCTTCATCCTCTCCAATTGAAAATTTGCAACCATTTCTTCTGATGCCAAATTCTTTGAACTTACATTGTCAACAATGACTTGCCAAACCTTATCAGCAACCCTACATCTGGTTCTGAACAAACTCTTCCTGACAGGATCTTGCTTATCTTTCTCACTCCATAGTATCCTTTGGATCATGAGATTCTTAGGTTCATTTGATGATTCTTCTTGCACTAATGTGTTTCTTCTACTGCTACCACCTTTCTTGCTTGCATGTGTACATTCAAAGGATTTGTGTCCTTCTTCACCTCAATTGTAACAAGTTACTTGGCACCCTCTTCTTCTATAACCACCTCTAGAGTAATTACATCTTCCTCGGTATGAATTTCCACCTTTCCATTCAGTCTTTCCTTTGTCTTGACTAGTGTCTATATTTGACTTGTCTGGTTCAGATCTACTATTTTCACCATGAGATCTACCTCTTCCTCTAAGGAATCTACCACCTCTACCTCTTTGTCTTTGTTCATATCTTCTGTTCAACTTTTCTTTAGCTTTTAGGGCAAATTGGTATGCCTCTTCAATGCCTTCTATCTTGATTAAACTGATTTCATCTTGTATGGAACTTCTCAAGCCATTTAGATATCTCACAACTCTTTCCACTTCATCTTCAACATGTCCAGATCTGATGTCCAATCTGTAAAATTCCTCAGTGTAGTCTTTTATTGACTTGTCCTTCTACTTCAAACTTTGCATTCTCCAGAATAGGTTAATCTGGTAATCACAAGGAAGAAACTTTCCTTTCAATTTGTTCACCATCTTATCCCATACCTTGATTTTGTCTTTACCTTTCTTCTTTTTGTCCAATTACAGGTGTTCCCACCAGAAGGATGCATGACCTTTCAATTTTGTGCTTGCAATCTTGACCTTCTTGTCTTCTGCAATATTCTCATATTCAAAATATTTCTCCATCTTAGTGATCCAATCAATCAATTCATCATAATCTAATTTTCCACTATACTCAGGGGGGGTAAACTGAGGTGTGGACTTCAAGCTTGTCAAGGCTCTCAGGAATCTTTCTTCTTCCTGGTCCATCACAGGTGCAGGTGTAGCTTCACTTTGAACCTCTTCAAATTCATCATCACTAATATCTTCAAGATGTCTTCCTCTACGTTGGGCTATCTCAACAGCTTCCAATCTTGCAACCATTTTTCTAAGCATATCAGCCAGACCTTGATCAGTGTTTCCTCTCCCATGAACCATCTTGAAACTCTCTACAATTGTAGGTCAAATCACAACCTGCCACCCTACAAAAAATATCTTTAGAGTTTACAAGAAGGAGCCACAAGATCTCAACTCACTTTGATACCACCTGCTGCAAGGAGGGAAGGATACGGGGCCAAGGGCACACCCAAAACCAGCCACCTTGCAGATACAATGTGGAATTACACAAAAACATAGTGAGAGAAGAGAAATGTAGATATATTTATCATGAATCAATTAAAATCAATACATGCCAAGCTAAAAGGCCTTCCTGGTTACCAACATATACATCTGAGTGTATTACAATTCAATCTTCTTACAACAGAGATCTTAGATCTTTAATATTTTAACATTTTCCTTCTTCCTCTAAGACCTTCTACCAAACTAAGAACATACAAAATAATATATACCAGAGTCTAACAAAGTAGTCAGTGCTCAAATACAAAGGTGAGACCCAGATTTAGGTCCACATAGATCCCCAAGATAGATCCCAGCTAAATAAATTAAATAAAGAAGTCGGCCACCAACACCAATTCCAAAATAAACCAACTCGACAAAGAAAAATCCGAGCAACAGAGCACTTAGCAAAAGAAAAGCCGAGCAGCATCAACAAGTATGACCAAGCAACTCAGTAAGGATGTCGCGCAACATAAGCTGAGTGATAGAGAACAGACTGAACTAAAAGTAAATATATTTTTGGTTGAGAAAGATTGCCAAGGACCCAAGATGCTCCTACATCATATATTTTCACTATTTTCTTGAGTGAACTTTTCAATTGTGCTTAGCTTTTGAATTAAGGTTATAGCTTCAGATGTAATGGGGTCTAATTTAGATATGAACTCTGATAGATTTACCTTATTCTTGGCCACTTCTTGGCTTTATCTTTTGTTGATGCTTCATTTCTTCTCTTTCCTCAATTACTTTCTCAGCATCAACATTTTGAGTTGTGATGGCGTCGGTGAGGATAGCTAGTTGATCAATTATCAGTTTTCTTTGATCAATATCAACATCGGGTACAATTTGGTGTAGAATGTCCCATTTTGTCTCTAGTACCATTAATTCCTTATGTTGTTTCTTTGTCTTTTCTTGTAATTCCTTCATTTGGCATATTTCTCCATATTCTTGCAATGCATCCATGTCAAGTGTAGTGGGGTCACACTTCGATATTTTAATTATTTCATCTAGTGTAATCTCT
Organism: Thuja plicata; assembly: GCA_018584345.1. NCBI lineage: Eukaryota > Viridiplantae > Streptophyta > Pinopsida > Cupressales > Cupressaceae > Thuja > Thuja plicata. The sequence goes on along the minus strand of MU224169.1, from coordinate 271,152 downwards.
AACTTGTTCTTCTTTTGTGACTCAGTGGAATGTAACACCATTGCCAATTTTTCAGCCTTTTCTATTGTGCTTGATGATGTGACTTGTTGTGCATCTTTCTGCTGCTTTGCATTGGTTTCAGCTCATCGGGCATCTGTAGACGTCTCTACATTCACCTTAGCATCATTGGTAGCACCTTTGTCAATTTTCTTAGGAGTTCCATCTTTTGGCTTGTCTCCTTCATTGGTGTCCTTTGCATCATCTATTTTGGTGTTCTCATTCTTTTCTTGAGGTTCCACATCTTTGTCCTTATCTCCTTCTACAACCTTGTTTGTGTCAATTACATCTTGAGTGTCTCCAATGTTCTACTAACCATCTATGTTTTATTTATTTTCTTCCTCTCCTACATCCTTTGGAGTCTCCTTGTTAGGTGATTTGCTTGATTCTTGCATGATATTGATAGCCTGTATCAATATTGGCAACTTGCTTTGAATGTTCACCTGTGCTCCAGCAAGTGCTGTGTCATGTTCAACAGTTGTATCTTTTACAACAGTGACATCTTCATATTTATTGATTTCATTAGCTAGGTCATCGGTAATTTTGATCACATTGGTATCCACAATGTTGTCATTTATTGTATCATCCCATATTTCATTTGCCACATCTGCATTTTTATTCCCTATTGTATCATCTTCCTCTTTATCCAGCTCAATGGATGTATCATCTTTGTTTGCCTTATCAACATCTTTTTGTTGAAGGTCTTTGTCAGGGCTATCTTTCTCAACTGGCCTATTCATGATCTTCCACCATTTATTGTGACTATCCTTTTCAAGTTCAATCAACTTGCCTTCAAGAAATTTGTATTCCCTTAGCTTCGGTGAGAATTATTTCTTGTGTTTCTCCATCATTTAATTTATCTCTACCTTTGTAGATTCAGGCAACATTAGAGACACAAGTACTCTCTCTCTCTGATTTCTTTCTCATTTGCCAAAGAAAATGTCTAATGGGTGGATAATCTATCCAAGAGTTCCTGTGGTACATAGCTTCCTTCAAATTGCATGGGTACATATTTGAAGTTATACATCTTATCTATCATGGCTTCTTCAATTTTGTTTTGATCTTCTTGATTTCTTTTCCCCCATTTTCTAATATGTGGATCAGTAATAGATCCAGAGTTTGCAATATAAACACAAATATCATCAATAGTGTCAGGTTCTTTTACCTTGACATTTTCTACCTCCAAGGCTTCATCTTGATCAGTGTCCTCTATGTCCTCTTGGGTTCTGATGAATTTTCTACCCTTCTTGTTTTGTCCTCTCTTCAGTGCAAGGGCTTTTCTCTTATAAGTCCTGACTTTTCATTTCTTAAGAGGTGAAGGAGTAGACTCTTTGGACATTTGGCTTCTAGTCCTTGAAGCAGTTGTAGTTCTTGGTCTCTTTGATGGTGGAGGAGGTGGTGAGTCTAACTATGTTTCCTCTGAGTCATTATTTTCTTCATTTTTACTGACAGACACCTATTCTTCAGTTTCCTCCTCTTGTTCTATCTCTTCATCTCGCTCAACTTCTTCCTTGTCTACAGATAGAATCTTTTTGAGATTATTTACCATTTTTTCCTTCTTTTTCACTATCTTTTTTACTACTAGGCCTATTTTAATTCTTGTCTTGGCCTCCTCATATGTGCCAAACCTTGGTTTCTTTTTGTCCAATGGCACATTGATTAAGGCATCAATTGCCTTTGTTGCAAGATCAATGTTGATCTCATATTCCAATAGTTGCAACCATATTGTTCTTGCTACTGCGGGTTTGATGTAAGTATGATTTGTGTTGACCATGAAGCATATCTCATCCTTATATTTATCGATGAGTTTCTCAGGGATTCTTACCCTCTTTTGCATTTGGTCTTTGAATACATTAAAGTATTCATCCATGATAGTTTCAAAATTATCTCCTAGAGCATATATGTGCTCATTAATTTGCATGGTTACCGGCTTGGTGTTGTCCCATTTTACATCTCCAACATATGGGAACTTTTCTTGAAAATAAAATAAAATACACATGATTAATGAGACAAACTTATAGGTGTTTGACTTTTCATTCCTGATTTTTTTAGGTTTTCCTTCATCTGATTCAGGAGTAGCTCAGATAAGTCTAACTGTCTACCTTTCTTCACAATTTTGTAAGTTGTGTCCACAGCACCTGATGAAATATTGTTTAGTCTGCTGGCCTGGAAAAATTTGTAGCCCAATACACATGCACCGAACTTAATCTCATTATTGGTGATTGTTATCACCTTCAAGCCATGGCCATCCCATTTGGCTCAAGTCATCTTTTCAGTCTCTACCTTCGGTGGATGCTTTAGTGCCATTACTTTATTAGTTACGGGGTAACCGGTGACCACATGGATGACATCTTGTGTGATTTCCTTTGGTTCATCCAACCATAACTTTTTATTGTGCATTCTTCTTAGCACTAACCAAATCCAATAAGTTTTGAAGACCTTAGGAAACTTTAGGGCATTCGTAAGCCCTTTTACCTCAATGTGCTTGTGTTCTTCTTTAAGGGTTCCATCCTCGTTACAAAGCTTCTGGTAAGCTTCTTCCATCTCTAACATTCCAATCTCTACAATCTTGTAGTGTATGAAGGATCAAACATCTTCAACCAGCAAAACCCTAGCTGGTATGGGTGAAAATGCACCAGCATCATCGGGTTGTGAGGCAACCTCTGGATGAATCTTATATTTGGGTTCCTCACATTCATTGTTTTTGATGAGTTCAAATTCATCCTTCTTTTCTTTCTTAGCCTTTAAGGATCATGATTTTGATGTCATTTTTAGAAATTAGGGCTTCTAAATAAATGCATAAAGACATGGAGTTGTCAGTCTGTAGAACTTATTTTTGTGTCCATAATGATCTTTGAACTGGTTTGTAATGCTTGTAGGTCAAGTCATGATCACTCTGCAACTTGGTTCCTTTCTGCTCAAAATCACCTTCGCTCACTCTGCTCTAGGTTTCATGACAAATGAGTCACTCTGATGCCATATTTATATTCGTTTCCCTAAAATGTGTGTAATAAATGCTCACCAACTTGTCAGTGTTTAAAGACTGAGTTTGTTGGTGAAGACTTTATTACCATCGGTGATGCTTACAACATTTTTGAGCAGTCAAAGTTGACTTAGCCTTTACCAATAGGTTTCGGTAACATAGATAGCTTGTTCATGTGCTTGTTTACCAATGTGTCTCAGTCAATACTAACAACTTTTTCTTGTAACCAATGTCTCTTGATAAATATAGGCAGTCTTTCCTTTTAAGTGTATACCGAAGGGTTTCGGTATATATTCCCAAAGATATTTTTTTCACATATTTCAACAAGTATAACCATGATGCATATTTCTTATGCTAATTTGGAATTATTTCATCATATTATGGAACTGATGTAAAGTAATAGCTTAGTGTTAATGAAGTTCCATACGTGTTCTACTTAGGTGGGGTTGGTGATATCACCAGATCCATTGGATGGGGTGTCACCATTTGCATTTCTTGTTCCAGCTTCATCATTGCTTGAAGCTTTTCTCCACATCTTTTCTCTAGCCCTCTAGCTATCTTCAATGGTGTTTCCATTGGGGTATGTGCTTGTATCTTTCATTCGGTCTCTGCAGTCCTTTTTGAGATGACCAACCTTATGACAGTGTAAGCATGCCATTCTGGGGTTATTCCATCCTCTAGACTTTCTAGTCCATAGTCTCATATAGTTTGCATCAATGTGGCCATATCTACCACATCCTGTATAGTTTTTCCAAGTATTTTAGTCCCATACATATTGATTACTGATTCTCTTCGGTTGATATGGAGTTTCTTGACCTTTTGGCTTCCATACTTGCCTTTTCTTTTTCCATCATTCAAGACTTGTGTGCACATTCATCTTGCATGTAGGATAGTATTTGTCCATATAGGTTTCCTTCTTTGGTTGATCCATTTTGGACTTACATTCATATGCCTTATGTCCTTTCTTGTTACATTTATAACAGAATCCTATGAATGAAGGTGTAGATTTAGGAATACCTTTCATTTTGCCTTTGCACACATTTGTTGTGTGACCTTTATTTCCACAGTGTTTGCATGTAAGATTTATTGGCCTTGGATTTTCATAAATATTCTTTGGATTGGATTGATTTGATGATTCACCATTTTTTGTAAAACTTAGACCGTTGTTGTTGTTGACTCTTCGTTGTCCTTCCATAAAATCATCCATTCTTTTATTTCTCTCTTCATCCTTTCTAATAACTTCATTATGATGTTGCTGAATTCTAACCTCATGCTTTAGTTTTTCATTTTCTTCTCTTAGTTCACCGATAATCTATATTCTTTCAACGAGTTTAACATTCATTTTGTTTTCTTTTTGACTCATAAGAATAATTTGATTTGTGAGCTCATGGTGATGCTCAGCATGTCTTTGAATTTCTAACTCGTTTTCTTGCAGTTCTCTATAATCTTCCTCCTGGCATCAGTAGCTAGTGTTCTTTCTGTTTCAGCTTGTCTAGCAGAACTCATCACATCAATCATTCTAACTATCTGGGTCTCTTGACCGATTTGTAGCATATTTATTTGCTCTGTCAGATGTTGATTGATCTCTTTTAGATTTGTGGCATTCTCTTCTGATGCATCTGATGCTTTGCTTGTATTTGATCCTGAAGACTCAAAGAAATATGGAATCTCTTCTTCTTGATAATCCTTATCATTGCTTCAAGTTGTCATTCCTTTCCTCTCATCCAGCAACTCTCTCATGTTGATTCTTGCTTCTTTATACTATTCATAGGACATTTGTATCTCAAGCTTTTTATTCTCAATATTCTTATCAAGTTTGTACTTATCCATTGTATGATATATTCTCTTAAGCCTTTGATATTTCCAAGAAGAGACCTATCTATGATACCAATTGTTGGGTTTAATGGGAAGTAGTACTAAGAGGGGAGGGGTGAATCAGTACCTCTAAAACTTTTTCTTATCCTTTAATCATTTAACCTTGGTAATCAATTGCATATCCATTCCATCTGAACTATACTATCTTTGTGTAAGTTATATGAATCATTACATTAATAAACATATGAATCATTCATAGAAACATTCGTGAACATAATTGACACATAACACAAGATATGATATTGAAGAAAACTCTTGTTCGGAATTAAAAACTGCGGTGGGGATGGTACCCACAAAACTTCACTATCTGCAGAATGGAAGGGGCTAGTTAAGGCTTACAATTTTGATCACTTCTGATGATCTACCCTATTAGGAGTATCAGTGGATACTTGTTAAATTCTACTCTATTAATATCTTTTAGCAACACTATCAAGTGTGCACTCGGTTAAGAGATTTGATATTGGACTGTTAAATCCACCTTTCTTGAAAGGATTTCTTACACTTTGCTTCACTTCTTAGAATGAAAGAAAATTACAAATTGATCTGGTAAATGCAATCTCCTATTACTAATATAGATCCTATGTATTTCATATACAAAATAATATCACCTTAACTATGATTTAATAATACCTTTGATTATGGGTTTCCTTTGTTCTTGATTCTGCTAACCAAATTCTTCTTTTTCTGCTCTGGTTCTTGAAACTCTCAATTCAATCCATAGATGTGCTCATTTTGTTCTCCTCTCTCTTACACACACATTCTAATGAATGATTACATTATCTATTTATAGATGGATTTATTTCATCGAGTTGATGATTAAAACAATGTTAACTCTAAGATCAGGTTTACAACTTGCACCTAGATCTCCTAGTCTATGTTCTTTAAATCAGTTAGACTGATTAAAAAAATTACATTAATGTTTCTTGTCCCTAAAGAAATGGATTTAAAACAATTAAATATCCTATAAATGGAATACCCTTTCTTTATCTGACGTGGAAGTCAAATCCACTTTTTGCGGGCTGCAACTGAATTTAAGTTCTGTCTTTCGGTCATGCTTGATTGTTCTTCAGTTTTTACTATTGATTGCACTGAATCTGCTTCATCGGTCTACACTGTAACTTGCATTTTGGGTTCCACTTTAACTCTTTGAATTTTGGTTTTTGGTTTATACACTACCTTGTGTCATCGGTTCTCTCTATACTTAGTCATTTTTGGTGATCTGCCAATCTGATCATCGGTTTTCCCTTTACTGTCTTTTGGTGTAATCTTACTGAATGTTTTTTTTGAATACTAATGAAAAATTAATGTCATCAATATAACTTCTCTTCCTTTGGATGATTATGATGGATATTTCATATGGATATAATCTCTCCCTTTTGATACTTCTCTCCCTTTGACAGTAATGCCAAAGTATATCCTTCTTCCTTTTTATAATATACTCCTTGAATTTCCCTTTCCATCAACAGTACAATGAATTTTGTGTTCGCTGCAGATAAGTACCTTGATGTGTATTGATATGTCTTTTGTAATCCATCTCTTTTCTTGCATCAACATGAATAATATTTTGATTATGTGTAGGCTGATGCAGCCTCCTAGTCAGCTTAGTGACTAATAGACAAGGGTCGGACGCCTAGTCTCTTTCTTCGGTACTTAAATGTATCTTTAGGTAGTGGTTTTGTGAATATATCAGCTAATTGTTCCTTGGATTGAACATATTCTAGTATCACTTATTTCTCTTGCACTTGTTCCCTTAAGTAATGATACTTCATTTCAATATGCTTAGTCTTAGCATGCATGAAGGGATTCTTAGAAATATTTATTGCACTCGTATTATCACAATAGATAATCATTGGTTCATGAATTTTCATATTCATACCTTCCAGTAATTGTTTGATCCATGCAATGTTAGAGAAATTTGTAGTAGCAACCACATATTCTACTTCTGCAGTAAATTGTGAGATACATCCTTGCTTCTTACTTATCACTGTGACAAGTCTGTCACCCATGAAGAATGCTCCTCCTATTGTGCTCTTTCTATCATCTAAGTTTCTATCCCAATCAGCATCTATATAAACTTGAAGCTCAAATTTTCCTTCTCTTTTATATCATAAGCCATAGTCCTCGATATTCTTTAGATATCTCAGAATTATTTTGACAGTAGTCATGTGTGATTCTTTGGGATTAGCAGAGAATCTAGCAACTATTCCAAATGCATGTGCTATATTTGGTCTTGTATGAACAATGTTAGCTCTCAAAATTGCACCCTGTTAAGCTCATAAAAACTTAACATTTTGGAGTAACATGGAAACACTCCTGGGTAGTGGGTTTCCCAAAATTGGAGTGAATCTCCGGGTTCTAGGCCGGTTCCTATATGATACTTTGCCTTAAGCTCTTATAAAAAGGTGAAAAACTTGGCTGGGAAAAGAGATAGAAAATATTTTCTTGAATAAACTCAAAGTACTGAAAAAGCAAAAAGAACTGAAGGGAAAACTTAAGGTGATGCACCAAATTTGGAGATGAGAATGATACTTAATCAGACACAATGAAACCTTCTTAAAACTAGCTTGACATATGCACTATATTGATATCAGAATACTCAGATAAAAATGCTTTATAAGAAGGATTGACCTCAATTCAACTGTTAACAGGAATATAACATTCACTTATTAACAATGAAATGAAACAAAAATCATAACTTATAACCTACGTGAGCATCAAATATTCACTTGCAGATGCTAAAAACTGAGACATTTACTTCAAGGATTCAAAATGAATCACAAAAACAACATCAAATCAGTAACTCACATATCACAAGATGAACTCAATAATGGCTTCCAAGCTTTATTTTATTTAAGCTTCAATGGTAACTTAATAACACCCTCATAAAACTGAGTTTCAAAAAATTTGCAAGTGAGCACCATGAAGGACTCAAAAAATCACTCCAAAGGCTGTCTTCACATAAAATCTAGAACTCTTACAAAATTAGTCTGACGCTCATACTTATGCTTTTTCAGCCAACTGCATTTTGGAGAGCAATTACTTCTGGATCAGATTTGGCCTTTCCAGCTGCTGTCTAACTCTTCAAAAGTCTGCAAAATACAATCTGGTGACCCAAAAGTCATACCCCATAAATATCAACATAAATACCCCCCTCACAGAAGCAGTCTTATCCTCTAGAAGAGTTACAAAAGTCTCTGAAATGCAATAACTCTTCTGCAGACTTTAACAACTGTAACTTCTGATCTTTTGTTTTTTAAAAATCTGATCTCTCCACCTGTAAGATATCTGATTTAGATCGTCTAATAATAATCTGATCTCTCTGTCTCTGAAAAAAAAATCCGATCCTTCCCCTTGACTGTCTTACTTTTTCTTTCTGCAAGTGAGCGACGAGCCTTCTTTAAACTTCACTTTATGTCAGTCGCATAATTGCAGTCTTTTATGCTCTGCTCCTATCCTCTGCGCGAGTGAGCGATGCTATCTTTCCTTTCTTTAGTCACAAGCTTGTGAGCTGTTATGGATTAGTACCTGAGTCTCGGCGATTGAGCGCCAATGCATCTTAATTTTCATCTATCGCTTCATCGCACAGTCACTAGCTATTTTAACTGACATTTGGATTCTGAGTGACTGCGCGATATCCATTTTCTTCATTGCATATTCTCTCTCGGTCGCATACTCGCTCAGCTTTTACTTCAGTTTTCACTTCTGACTGTGAGTGCGTGACTATGTCTATTTTTTTCTCAGTCACTTACTCGCGAGCTGATCTCCCTTCATTATTTTTAACTGGTGACTGAGCGATGACTTTATGTTTTTTGCTTATCACACACCCGCGAGCTCCTTTTCTTTCATCTGAGTTGATCGGCGACTGCGCGATGAGCTTCTCCCTTTAATTCATCGCATCCTCGCGAGCTAATCTTCCTTCTCTTCCATTGATCAGCAAGTGAGTGATGAGTTCCCCTTTTAGCTCGTCGCACACTCGCGAGCTCTTTCCTGTTTTCCTCAAAGCCTTAGCGATTGAGTGAGACGTTGAATGGTCTCTTTGGTCACTCAGTCGCAGACCTTTATAGCCTTTGAAAAAAATTCCTGTGCGACTCAGCGATGCATCCCCTTCTATAGCTCATCGCATACTCGCGAGTTGATATCCCTTCTCTTCCATGTGGGTGGACTTGCGGAAAAGAAAAAACAGGGTGCGCTTCTTTGCTTGCAGAAAAATACCTTCGCAGGTAGAAACCTGCCACATGCAAAATTCCTTCTTCTTTTTTGCTCTTTCGGAAAAATTACCTGAGAGGTAGAAATCCGCCAGCCTTTGCGGAAAATTACCTCCGCAGGTAGAAATCTGCCAGCCTTTGCGGAAAATCTCTTTAGCAGGTAGAAATCCGCTAGCCTTTGCGGAAAATTACCTCCATAGGTAGAAATTTGAAACAAAGCAAAATTCCTTCTCTTTTTTGCCATTTCAGAGAATTACCTCTGCAGGTAGGATTCCGCAATCCTTGGTACCAAAAATCGATAACATTTTTGGCGACATCTGCATGATGCTTGCCTGCTAAGCATTAAGACTAGCTGCCTGAACTATCCATTGGGCACAAAGTCTTATTTGTTCACTTTTTACTCCTGCTTGAATCATTATTGTTTTGCATTATTCATAATGATAAGGTAGGCTTGTACAAAACAGAGCAAGGCTAGGTGTATGCAGGTATCATAACCAGAGAGTCACTTTTATATATGTGTTGCATCAAGATGCATGAATTGCATAGCTTTCTATTTATGAGCACATGTATGAATGTGCCTAATTGACTATTGTATTTGCATACAAGCAGGAGTGTTCTGTCTTCACAGTTCTTCTAAAAACTTGGAAACCTTTAAGAAAACAGGGAAACATTAGGAAAACCTAGGAAAACTGTGCATCAACAGCACTTAGGGAAAACCAAAAACTAACCATGGTGCAACAGCACCTTATTGAAAATAGAAAAACTATACAAAGGACAGCAAAATATCAGACCTCAAAGCAGGGCTTGAGGTGTATCCCATTGACCGAGATAGGCAGCAAGGTTCCATCTATTGTTTGCAATTGGAATGCATTGTGCTCCTTGCGTGCAGTGATAACAAAAGGTCCAGACTAGAAATGGTCAAATTTTATATGCTGCCCTGGCCTAGTCTTCAAAACATCCCATTTAAGAACTAAATCTCCTTCTTTGAAAGACCTGTCAGTAGCCTTCTTATCAAAATTTTTTTTTGTCTGTAACTGTTGGTACTCCATTTTCTGCAATGCTTTAGTTCTTTCCTCCAACTCTTGCAATTTAATATATCTCAGTTTCAAGGGATCATTCTCCTCAAATAGAACTAGCTAGTCTACAAGTTGTAGGGATGGAAATTCAGTAGAAATGGGCAGCTTAGCCTCCTTCCCATATACTAGAACATAAGGAGATGTACCAATAATATTTTTAAGAGTAATCCTATCCAACCATAGGGCAGATTTAAGCTTTGAATGCCAGTCCCTCTTATTCTCCTGTAATGTCCTCTTCATTATTCTGATTAAATTTTTGTTTGTAGACTCAACCAATCCATTACCCTGAGGGTAATAATTTGAAGAAGTATTTAGATAAACACCATTCTTGAGAGCCCACTCAGTTACTTTAGCCCCCACAAAAGCAAGCGCATTATCAGAGATCAAAGATTCGAGAACCCCAAATCTGGTGATTAAATCTTCATAAAAACTTAATACAACATTCTCACCAGCTTCTCTCAAGGCCATAGCTTCAGTCCATCGTGTGAAATAATCGGTTGTTGTTAAAATCCACCTATGGCCAGCACTGGAACTTGGGTTTATTGGGCCTACAAAGTCAATTCCCCACCTCATGAAAGGCTATTCTATAATGATAGGATGTAAGGGTAAGGCTGTAAGTTGTTTCTTTCCAGCAAATAATGCACATTTTTCACATTTCCTTGCCCAAGCATAGGCATCCTTAAATAAATCAGGCCAATAATAACCTGCTCTTAGAATTTTACAGGCTGTTGTTTTTGGGGAGAAGTGACCTCCTGTATCATGGAATTCTTCAAAGAATTTTCTGACTTGATCAGCATCAATACACCTCAACAGCATATCGTTGTGATCCTTTTTGAATAAAACATTATCAATCAGAACATATGGAACAGATTGCAATCTAAAATACCTGCATTTAGCTCTATCCAGCCTTGGAGGACATTGCCTAGTCTGCAAAAAATGCACCATTTCACTCAACCAGCTGGCTGGTTGTTCATTTCTAGCTTCAACACCATTCACTAACAATGTTTTTTGGCCATCTTTTGTCTTCTGAGTTGACGCATCAACCATCTGCTCGCACAAACCTTAACCCCTAACGAGTTTGGTGACATGTATGTCTACATCATACTCCATAACCCATGTAATCCAGCCTGCACATTTTTCATTCAAATCCCTGCTCAACAAGAACTCTTTCACACTAGGATGTGCAACCATTAGATGTATCTTGCTGTTGGAAACCAAATGTTTGAATTTTTTAAGGCTTTTAACTACAGCAAGTATGTGTTTTTCTACAAAGCTGTACCTTTGTTCATATTCCTCCAAACCTTTACTAAAAAAAGCTACAGGTTGTTCTATTCCTTGTTCATTTTGCTGAACCAGCATCGCAGAAATTACATCTAA
>MU224169.1:231799-243508 GCA_018584345.1 Thuja plicata | reverse complement strand
TCCCCTTTTCTTTGTACTGGGGATCTGCGGTGGGGGCGGTGTCTGAGAAACCTGCCGGGAACCTCCAGAGCTTTAGTTCCTGCATCATTCTGGCCGTCATTCTATCATAGTGCCGACTGCACACATCCACATCATCCTGGAAATCAGCCCAAAAGTCTTCCATTTGTACGTGGTGGGGCTCTGAAGCCTGGGGCAGTGCCGTTGTAATTCTGCCATGCGGATCAAAATTTCTCCACGCCAGAAAAAATTCCTGCAAGTTATAACATTTTAACTCATTGTCTACCTCCTTTGCAGTAGCCAGACTACAGGTGTAGTTCCCACAGGAGACTGGGAATGAGATGTTGGGGACCTTTTTGTGGGCCAAGAAGGTATGCAGTTCTATCATTTGCCGGCAATATTCCAGCAGCACGATCTTGTCCCCACAATGCTTGGGCAACAAGTAGGGTTTCCTGGAGAAGCCAGCAACCCTAATGTATGTATGCTGCTGGAATTGGATATAGTAGTGCCCATAACTACTAACCAATTTCATCGCCTCAGTGGATAGGCGGTACCCGGCATCCCTGGTGGGCATGAGCAGATGGTAGTAAATGAAGGAATTATTTACCCAGCAGTAACTGGGGAAGCTAGCCTCCCATTGAATCTGTGGGAAATGGTCCCCCGATGCTTTTTGTCCCAGGCCAATCCTGAGAACACCATCTATAAGTAAGCCATTAGAGTGGGGCCTCTGTTGGGCCAAAGCCCAGAAAACATAGGAAGTCATGTAGAACTTCTTCTTCTCATTCAACTGCTGAAACTGGGAGTCGACATGATTGGAGATTATTGTCGCCCAGTCGAAGAATTCTCCCTTAGTGGAGATACCTAGGAGGAAATAGTACATCCATTTTGCGAATTCCTGGGCAGAGGGTTTCCCAAAGACCCAGGCTAGTGCTATCATCCCCATCTGGATGCTCTCCTTGAATTCAGAGCGAGGGATACCTATCTTCATTCTCTTTGGGTCCCTCTTCGGGACCTTGAGCCAGTTGGTGTTCATGTACACCCGAGCAGCATCCTCCAGTTGATTGAATTGTTTCAAGGCCTCAGTCCTTGTAACCACCGTGGCCCTGTCAAATTGTGGGATACCTAGGTCTGCTTGGAAAGTGGCTGGGTCAAGGGACACCAGTGGAGTGGGGTATCCCGTGGGTTCTATAGCTGCGAGCATAACGGCCCGGACAGAAGAGTTATAGTTGGCATCCAGGGTTAGAAAAAGCTCCGGAGACTGCACGGAGCATGGGAAGCAAGCTGCCCGGAGGATTTTGGAACCTCCGATGTTGACTGCGAGTTTGTCTCCAGCCTGTCACTGGATGTGCATTATCTTTACTAGGGCCTGCATTTCTGCCCAAGTCCCGACACTGGTGTTGGTCATCAGTTTTACCTTAGACTCAATATTTGAGCCCACAATCTCATTATCTTGTACAAACTTCATGGTGAGGGGCAACTTTGCCAGGGCCTTCTCTATTTTTGACTTTGCTGCTGCCCTGGTCTCGGTTGTGGTTGGTAATTCTGGACTTCTGGGAGGAGATGATGCGGACACTTCAAACATGTTTGGAAGATGAAGTCTGGACCTGCAAGACAAAGCGACCATCAGAACATATTTATCAAAATAAAATAGTTACTCTGGGGTCCGTAGATCTTACCACCGCGCCGTTTTCTTTTCCTGAAAAGTTAGTCTTACACAAAGGTATCCGAAAAGCAAAACACATCATGAACTTTAAGGATCTTTATTACACGTCCAGGTACGGGGATTTTATCACACTTGGTAAGGACAACGGATGTGGTGGTAAAAAGGCCCGAAGCCCAGAGAAATGACCGTTAACAAGGAAGAATGTGAAGGTAAGTCCACGTGGGCGCCACGTGCGTTGGCATTAAATGGATGTGATGGCGATGATGGCGGAGCCAACTGTTCGAACACGCGAAAAGGGAAAGCCACTTGGCTAGAAGTAATTGCGCGCATGGGAAATAAATGAGGCTCTGATAGCCTTAATGGAGGAGAGAGAAAACTGCCTGTTTGAAACCGACCGAGAGTCGAGTTTCAAACAGGTGGTTTTCTACCTTGAAGCAAGCTTGGAAGCAAAAAAAACCAGAAGCAAGGGTGACTTGACCAACCTGTTGAGCCACCTGGAAGGATACACATAGAGCCAAAGGATATATACATGGAAAGGAGGAGATATATAAGGGTTATCTATAGATATGCACATATATACATGAATATACACATGGGATGACTCCCGCAGGAAAACCAGACAAGGCAGAAACAAATATATACAACCATTTATACTATCTACGTAATTTACAGACTTTACAGACAAACAACCTCTGCACAGAAGGCGGACAACCTTCTAGCAAAGCCGACCCACCAACGGGCGGCAAGACCCAAAAGCAAAAGAACAAACACGATAGAGAAACAAAGCAAAATGAAAACAAAACCAGGCAAACCCAAGGCAAAACCAGAAAAGGGAAGCAAAATAGAGAGGAGGAAAGGCAAAACACCAACCTGAAAACCCAGAAGGTGGAGGAAATGAGGGATTACCGAAAGAACTCGGCAACAACTTGAGTCGTTAGGCTGCCAAGATCACCACCACGAAGCACTTGCGTATGTCTGAGAATAACAGAATGTGTTAAGCTTTGATTATCACAAATTCTCTGTAAATGCTCTACTAATCACTTTGAAAATGTTCTATTTTTCTCTAAGTGCTCGAAGGTTTTAATCATGGTAAGTGTGAAAATGACAGGTAAGTCTATTTATATCCGCGGTAAAAAGTAATCCTCCTCCCTCCAGAGATTTCAGGCTAGGTGAAACCTCTGGGCTCCGGGCCCAGGGATTCCTTACGATGATATTCTTAAGAACATCATAGTAAATAATCCCAGAGTCTGGAATCTGGCTTCCCAACAAATAACAACCTCCGGGACTGGGATCCCGAAGGAGAAAACCTAACCAAGAAAATACCACACACTGGGGAAGAAAACCCCTGAGAAAGAAAGTGAAAGGAAAAAGACAAGGCAAAGCCGCAGCAAAAAGAAAAATAGAAGAAAAAAAGGGGGACCCAACATTTTGCACACAAAATATAGGGACGGGGATGCAGGGCATAACAAATGGCGACTATCTGGGACAAATGCCTTAGCGCATTTGAGAACCATAGAACCTTTGGTTAACACAACCGGAACAAATCTACCTCCTGAAGTGTTTGACAAGAAGAGAGCAGCATATCTAAGAGAACCCGACCACACAGGGGTCAGTCCATAGCCTTTCATCAGTGGTGTCGTGTGTGCTTTGGAAGGAAATCAAGCCGATGACCTCTGGGAGGAATAGAGAAGCGGTACTAATTACATCGAACTAGTCATCAATTTGATTGCTTCCCCCCTGGAGACCAGAGTTTTGTCCCGCTCTTCCTCTTACTATTTTATTTGTTTCCAAGTGGGGAAGGTGGTACTTCTTTCACCATTTAAGCTTAAACTTAGCTAATTTCAAATGGCGGTACTTCTTTCACCTATCCACCTATATTTAGATATTCGAAGAGGATAAAACTTTGGACCCAGGAAGAATTTCTTTGGATTTTCAAACGTGGATCAACCAACCAGTATAGCTGATCTACCCTCGGCATGTTTGATTACTTGTTCCTTATATTATTATTGTTCACTGATTTCCAGACTCCCGGAGACAACACCCAATGGAGATTGCTCGAAAATGTGCCATAACCTGCAAAACAATCCCGGAGACCGGGTTGATTCCACCGTGATAAAGATAGATTCTAAAGTTCACCATACCGGAGGCATTGCACTAGAGGCCAAAGTTATGTGAAGCATTCCAGTTCCTACAAGATGGAACAAAACGCTGGGACCAAAAGAAAGCCAAAAGCAAAAACAAAGACAACAAAAACAAAAGAGGGAGACTGGCCCGGAGGATAGCCGACAAGACTATTTACAAGGGGATATTTACATATAATACAATTTCAGACAAACTTACCCTTATTCAAAGTAATGTTTGAGAAATTGCCCATTAACAGGCAATGCGACAGGTTCTCCAGTCAAGGTGTTAAGGTGGTAAGTATTTGCCCCGTCAATTTTTGAGATTAAGTACGGTCTGAGCCAGAGCTGTTGGAACTTGGTGTGCTTTCCTTTTTTCTCCCGGGCCTTATCCCACAACAGGACCAGGTCTGAAATCTGAAAAGCCTTATATTGGGCTCTTCTGTCAAACCACCTTTTTACTATTGCTTGATGACACGCGAAATTCTCAAGGGCTGTGTCTCGTTGTTCCTCCATTCACACCAGATTCAGGAGCCGAACCTCCATTATGTTGTCCCTGTTGTTGAATTCCTGCATGAACTATAAAATTGGGATTTGTAAATTGACTGGGAATACAGGGTTCTGGCCATAAACCAGGTGGAATGGGGATGTCCCCAGGGCAGCCTTAATATGAATACGATCCGCCCAGAGGGTGAACCTCAACTTTTGGTGCCAATCCCGGGGATTTTGTTCTAACAAATGTTTGATCACCTCAAGTAGATTTTTATTTGTTGATTCAGCAACGCCATTCCCATGGGGGTAATAGTTGCTGGAGAACTTCAGTGTGATCTTTTTATTGTAGGTCCATTTGAGTAATTGTGCGGAAGAAAATGTTGGACCGTTGTCACATACTAAAGAAAAGGGCATTCCAAACCTTGTGACGATGTTTTCTTTCATAAATTTGATAACTACGTCCGCCGTGTTGTTTTTGCAAGGTATAGCTTTAGACCACCGAGTACAGTTATCAGTCGCAGTAAGGATATATCGGTGGTTGGCAGACGATTTGAGGTTTATTTCCCCGATGAAGTCAAGTGCCCATTGGACAAAGGGTCTAGCCTCGTAAATTGGTTGCAGAGGCATGGCCGGGTTACGCTCACGATGTGCTACAGTTTGACAAGTATGGCATCTCCTAACATGAGCGTAGACATTTTTAAATATCTAGGGCCAATAATATCCGGCCCAAAGTATCTGATGGGCAGTGGCGTCAGCTGAACCATGCCCGGTTTCAAACTGTCCATGGAATTCATCAATTATTTTCACAGCTTGGTCCCTGTCAATGCACCGGAGGTACACTCCCTCGTAGTTTCGATGGTAAAGTGTAGAATTTTTAATCATAAAATGGGCGCTTTTCATCCGCAAGGCGCGACGTTTATGGGGAGGTAATCCCTCCAGGAATTTATTGTTGAGCAGCAAGTACACCAGATCGGTATACCACGGGTCTTGGGTAATGGACTCCACCGCATAAGTTTGACACTCTATGTGGGGAGTCTCTTCTGCCATTGTTCGACTTAGTCCCTGGCCTCGGACTATTTTCATGGGTTGCATCTCTAAGTCATATTCCTGGAGGATGGCCATCCATTTCTCTTGTCTCTCACCCAATTCACTTTGCATCAGCAGAGATTTGACAGCCTAGTCCAGGATGATAGCATGCACTTTGCTCCGGAGAATATAATGCCAGAATTTCTTCACGGCGTGAACTAGAGCAAAGGCCTATTTTTTCAGTGATGAATACCAGACTTCAACGTTCTTAAAGGGGGAACTCATGAAAGCAATTAGTCATTCCTCCCCTTTAACCTTTTGGGTCAGTACTGCCACGGCAGAATGCGACAAAGCAAATGAGTATATGTAAAATGGGAGGGAATAGTCCAGACTAGCCAGGACAGGTGCCTCTGTTATGGTCTGTTTGATTTGGGAGAATGCCCGCTTTGCTTCAGGGCTCCACTCAATTTTGGTATCCTTTTTCATCATTTTATTGAGTGGTTTGACTATTTCTGTGAATCCCGTGATGAATCGTCGCACGAAGTTGATTTTTATGAAGAAGGATCGCATTTCTTTCTTGCTACCAGGCATCTGTAAGTTCATCAATGCTTCAACTCTATCAGGGTCTATGGATATACCCTTCTCAGAGATGATATGCCCGAGCAACTTCCCTTCGGTGACCCTGAATATGCATTTCTTAGGGTTGAGGGATATTCCATACCGGCGATATCTCTCACAGATCTGAGCGAGGTGGGCGGCGTGATCACGCCTATCCCAGGAGAAGACGGTTAAATCATCCATGTAGATGATTATGCATCGATTCACAAGGCCCTCGAACGCAATGTCCATGGCCTTTTGAAATGTAGCCCCTGCATTGATCAAACCAAAGGGCATTCTTCTGTACGCAAACGTTCCCCACTTGGTGGTAAATGTTGTTTTCTCTTTATCTTCATACTTGACCATGACCTGGTTGTATCCAGAATATCCATCCAAGAAAGACATCATCTGAGATCCATTTACTATCTGCAACACCTCATCCAAGGAGGGGAGAGGGTGATTATCTTTTTTAGATGCCTTGTTCAAATTCTGGAAATCCACGCAAAGGCAGATCTCATCATTCTTTTTTCGCACAGGGACCAAGTTGGCGACCCAGGTAGTATGCTGGATTGGGAAGATTATCCAGGCTGACAGTAGTTTTTCTACCTCTTGACAGATTAGAGGTTCTATCAGGGGGTTGACCAGTCTTTTCTTTTTCCGAAAGGGCTTAGCGTCTGGCTTCAGGGGAATAGTGTGGGTCATGATAGATGTATCATACATTTTTAAATCTTCATATCCCCAGGCAATTACATCAATATATTCTTGGAGAACCGCAAGAATCTTCTCCTTCTCCTCAGGGGAGCAGGAGGTACCGATGTGGATGATCTTTTCTTCACCAGGCTGGCCGATGTTAACCTTTTCAAAATTTCCTCCCTCAGAGGAGGATGATGCCTTCTCACGGGCCCGAGGGTCCAAGTCGAAGATTCATTCTAATGCAACCATCCCCTTAGGGATGGTGTTGGTGGGCAAGTCCATGATCCCATCGTCTTCATTACTTTGCCCCGTATCATCGTGGTCTCGTTCTTCCACTATCTGATCTTCAAAGACACCAACATTTGCCATGAAGGCCAAGATATGTTGATCATCCTCAAAAACCTGAAAGTGAGTGACATTGTCTGGGATGGAGGGGGTGGGGACCATCTCAACTGAAAGTCTTCAGAGTCGTGAGCCGGCCATCGGCTCAAGTGTGCTGGCAGAAATGGCTAGGGCATCCGGAACATAGTTCCACTGCCGGGGAATGAGATCAGTGCCAAAGGCATCAAAATCTTCAATAAGGCTCCAGGCTCAGTTGCGGTATGTGGCCAGCCTTTTGTCATGACATGTATATTGACTCCGGACTTGTTTAACAACCAACTCTGAATCACCCAGAGCCCGGAGGTGGGTGATACCCTTCCTTAGTGCAAATAGGAGTCCAAGGACCAAAGCCTCATACTATGTAACATTGTTCATACAGTTGAACTGCAGCCTATAGGATGCGAGGAAGGATTTCCCTCGCGGGTTGATTAATTTTACCCCGGCCCCACAGCCTTGTTTAGATCGAGATCCATCAAACTTAAGGGTCCATAAGTCATTGTTTGTAATCTGGGGCTGGGGACGGGGGGTTCCCTTTGGATTATCATTGGAAAACTTGGGGATTTTCTCCTGGACTACCGGTGTGGCAGTAGGATTTACCTTTGAAGGTGTTTGGACTTGGGTACTAGGTCCGGGAGAATCAGTTGTGTGTTCTTTCCGGAAGGTATCAAGTTGTCGGGTAGCGATCGATAGACATGGTTTACACTCGTGCTCTGAATGTTTTTGGTAATGTACTCGGCACCAAGTGCTAGATAGGAGTGTGGCAAGGGTCGCTGTGGGGCCCTGAGAGTTAACTTCAACTCTCACCTTTTCTTCTAAGTCTTGTGCTCTTTGCAACACTACGGGATCCTTTCCGGGGATGAAATCAAATGTTAAGATTTCAAGAGGTCGGTACACCCCCAGAGAGGACTCAGAGAAAAGGACTTCATTGACCCTCCCAACTTCGGTAAGGGCCTATTTCATCTAAGGTTCACTTTCGACCTGGATCTGATTGGATTCTCCTTCCCATGGAAGCCATAAGTGGGTGAAGTCGGTCGAAAAGTATCCATTTAAGGACTTAGACCAATTCTGACTTAGTAACATCCCATAGGTCTCTGGGATATCCACCACTTGGATGTTAATGATGCTGGCTATCCTAGGGTCCTGGATAAGGTGTATCTGAATGTTCTTCAAATCCCCCACCATTTTTACAGCGGTCTTATCTAGTTGGATTACTGTGCCATTAGACGGGGTGGGGTGGAGTCCAAGCTTCTAACAAATGGACAAGGGCATGATGTTACCCGAAGCTCCAGAATCTACTAATCAGTTGTGTATATTTTTGCCGTAAATGTTCAGACCTAGTAGGAAGGGAGGATCCTCATTATTTCCCTGGAAGACAGTCGCGTTAGCATCTTCGAATGAGATGTTCTTGAGCGGGTGGCTAATAGTCTCCGGGTTTCCTAAGAGCTTCAAAAGAGACTTCTTCTGCTCAGGAAAATTTAGCAAAACCTCCATCAAGGTCATGGAGGTGGTGGTCTGCTCTAACGCCTTCATGATGTTGAATCTTCCTCCCGGGAACTGGTGATTTTCCTCCGTGAGATCCTTTGCTTGGTTAGAGCTAGGACCTTTTGGAGGGACGGGTCGATCAGTTGCATTACTCCGGGGAGGAGGAGTATCTTTGGTAGGAGGCATGGGCGTGTAAGCTAGTCCTTTACCAACCTGACTCCAGGTATTGTATGGATCCCATGGGTTAGTAAAAGCATTGGCCTCAAAGGGAGAAATGGATTCATCAAAGAATCCCTGTAGTTCGGATTCTTCTTCATCTTCCCCGAAAGTTTTGAAGAAGATGGTATCACAAGTGAAGGCACTGTGGGTTTGCTTTTGGACAGGGGGCTCCGGGGGGGTGGTATCGTTTGATTGTTGCCTGTCCAGCTGGGAGATCATTATGACTTTCTTCAAAGTGGCACAATTCACTTCATTGTGTGAACCTGTATCGTGCAGTCGACACCAATTAGTCATGGGCTGGAAGTCTGTGACTCGCGTAAAATGGGATGGTCTAGCACCATTTTAGTTGGTGTTTTAGTTCAGAGGTGGGCCTCTGGTGTTAGTGTTATTACTCCATTGTTGTTGGTTGGGCCTAGGCCCGTTGTTGAAATTTCTTCCCCCAGCATTGTTGTTTTGTTGGCCGAAAAAGATATTTCCCCTCTGAAATTTTGAATTTTGGGGTGCGTAAGACCCCACCTTCAGTTGACCCATGTCCATAGTCAAAGTGGATAGCATTCGCTGGAGGGATTCAACCTCGGCGGTCAACTGAGTGTTAGCATCAAAATGGGATGGTTGTGGCTATTGTTGGCTCCCTGTGAAGGCAGCAGGATTAGCCGGAGTCGAGGGCGGCAATCCTCCAGGCACGGACGACTGGAAGAATGGCACTCTGGACGGTTGTGGTTGAGTTTGTTGTGTCTACTGGGGCTGATTCCAAGGGAAGACTTCCAGACCTGGTGTCATCTGGTTCTGGGCTAGGTAAACATATTGTGCCTGTTGGTCTATCAAAGGTGGCGGGGGATTCACCACCATTGAGGGGGCACCTATTGCCAGATTGGGATTGTATCCGTCGGCATATACGGTTCCGCCAGGGATCATATTGAAGGGTGTGTTTTTCCCAATCCCACCTGGGGATTTATTGAGACCACGAGATAGCTCTAAGGCCAGGTTGTAGACTTTTTCCAAAGTATCCCAGTCGCCTGGGGCGGTTGTTCTCCAAAGGAGGGTGGCAACAAAAGGGTCCATCACGTTGAGATATGTCTGTATGGTTACGTCTGGAGATGGGAAAAAAAGGGCCCGTGCACCGCTTTAGGGCACGCTGAAACCTATGGTTGAATGCTGCAAAAGGTTCATTGGGTTCCTTCCTGATGGAGATGAACTAGCTGTGGGACCAAGCTGGGTCCACATGCACGCGAAAGGCAGCCAAGAAGGCGTCCTCCATATCCTGCCAAGTGTTGATGGAGTTGGCAGGTAAGTTTAGGTACCAGTTCAACTCACTTTGTCCTAAGAACAGGGGGAACATGTAGGTCACAACATCCTCATGCTGGATCCGGTGTCGATTCAAGGCATCTTTGTATGCCTGTAAATGTTCTTCTGTGGTCCGTGAGCCTAAGTGCTCATATCGCGGGCAAATCTTCTCCGGGTGGGAGGGTAAGTCGTTTATTGTGCCCAGAAAAGTGCCCATTAGGGACCCAGTGTTTCTTAAATATGTAGCCATTGGGGGAACTATATGTTGGGTAGTTTGGGTACTGGTTCCCGGGACTCTCTAGGGAGTTTGGGTATTCGGAGATATGGTAGATCCCCAGACGACAGTGGTTGGTAGGACTTTTGATGTCCACTTCTTTCGAGCAGGAGGCTCGAGTTTGAAAAACCTTCCAGGGTTCAGGGTAGACCTAAGGACTCTTTCAAATTTAGCTGGGCAAAAAGACCCAATCCCACTAAAGGCTTGTCTCCTAAAACTACAACTCGGGGAACCCTCAGGAGGTGTAAAATCAGAATCTCTGGGAGGGGATGAGTTCATGCCCTCCTTATAGCGCCAGCTTCTATTGACAGAGTTTTGCTGATCGGGTCCGCCAACAGTCATAAGTTGTCACCGGGTTCCGGAGAAATTGGCCAACTCCGCCTGCAAAGGTTGTCCAGGGGAAATAAATCCTCTGGGCCTTCAAGCACCTGGGTGTCGGGTCACGACGGTGCAGGGCTCGGTTGGAGGAGGTGACTGTTTTCAAGGGGGATACCTGGTTACTTCAACTCATTCTTCTGGAGATTCAATACAGTAAGGGTTTCCCAGAGCATTCTATACTTAGCAAATAAAATGAAAAAGATCCTGCAGGGTTAGAAACGTTTATCTAACTACAGTCATGCTCAAATGTTTGGAACATCAGCAATACTCTGAAAGAATACACTAAATACCAAAGAAATACACAACCATAAGTCAGCATTTTATCAGTAGCGGAAATAAAGAGGTCATTAATCTACTTTAACATATCAGAGTGAAGGACATACAGAATATTAAAACATGAAATACTATTAACTCAGAAGCAGGGACGCTAACAACATCATTGTCAGGAATCCTTCCTTCTTCATTAATATTTAGTCCAGTAGGCACTAGTGCGTGATACAATGGTTTCTTTAGGGGAGCAACTAACTATCAAGAACAGAACAATGGAGCATTGAGCTCTGCAACTTAAACTCAGGAATTACTTTGGCTATTTCTTATGGACAAAAAAATCATCAATTTTGCCGACCCTTGGAAATGGGCCGATCTGCCTATTTATATAACTCTCTAACCCTAACCCTATTTTACTATGCTTCAAATAAAATACAATATCTGGGGGCCGGTACTACCTGCGCCACCCTACAAAAGACCTGGAGACGGAATAGGTCTGCCATGTCAGAGGAAGAAGACAAGAATATACGTCAGAAGAATTGGTCTCGAGAAGAGAGCCAGAGAAGAGAAAGTAGAAAGTAGGTCCCCTGGGGACCGAGGCTACATGCCTCATAAATAGGAAATGCGGCACCCTGTCTTCAATGTGCCAGATGTACCCTTGAGCGGCGCCTTGAGAAGACCACCCTGTCAGAGGACCAATCACCGAACTGACGCCCCTTGATGTGGCCAACTACCTTCTCACAGTCTTTATTAACCACCTCTGAAAATGACCGGTCGACCTCGGGGACCGGGACATGGATCACTTCAAAGAATACCAAATTTTGGATCTGGGACTC
>MU224169.1:220531-231749 GCA_018584345.1 Thuja plicata | reverse complement strand
CCTTGATGTGGCCAACTACCTTCTCACAGTCTTTATTAACCACCTCTGAAAATGACCGGTCGACCTCGGGGACCGGGACATGGATCACTTCAAAGAATACCAAATTTTGGATCTGGGACTCCGGGATCCGGGAACTTACGTCCCCAAAAGAATAAAGAATACTTAATGCTCAAGTTTCCCTGGTTCCCGGAGAACGCTCAAGGCTGCTTATTATCGTTGAAGGCCTGAAGGAGGCAGAAAATGCCATCTTCATCTACTTTCTTCAGGCTGGCCCTTCTGTGCCTGGCTACATCAACTAGTTCCCCCAGGTCTGAAACATTATTTCTGAACTCATCTGCCATCCTCGCGGCGTCATGGCCTTTTAGCACCATTTCGGTCAGCTTTTCCATTTGGGCCCCATCTATCCCCTCCGGGGATTGATACCGAGATGCCATCATTTCACCAAAATTCCCCAAAACTGACTCTTCGGGGGTATAAGTATCTGTACTAAGGGGATCAACCCCGGAAGCTTTTATTACAAATGACTTATACAAACTGGAAGAATACTTCACTGTGTTTACCTTTTCCTGTAAGGACTCTACCAGTTGCTTGGTTACCTCCAATGTGAGGTCCAGTCTGGAATGTTGAGCCCTTACGAAATCAAATGATTCCTCACCCAAAATTCTAGATTTGGAAATTATATCTTCCCCCAGGGTGAGGAGCTCTTCTAGCTTTGCCTTCCACGCTAGGTAATTCTCAGCGTCACTCTCCCATTGCTCAATTAGCGCTTCTTCCTGGTGAATAACCTGTCAGGCCATATATAGATCAGGGAGAGTGGACACCAGGAAACACCGAGTGTTTCCTATCTGCAGCGTGACCCATTTGTCTATTGCTTGAGCCTTCTTTTTCATTACTCGCAGGGAGTCTATGTCGCTCTGCGGTAATTCTTCTAATGTGGAGGTCTCTGGAGGGGCAGCATTGAGGGGTCGGGCCAACTCGGTAAGTAACCCCATAAGGTTTGCATTCTTCTCTTTCTCAGCTTTGAGCCTCTGGGCCTACTTTTCATATCAGGATTCGACTGCCCTTGCTGCCTCCTTAAGCAAGTCTACTTTGCCTTGCCTTCCTCTTTTACCCAGGGATACCTCTGCAACATTGTAGTCTATGGGGTCAGCAGTTGCTTCATCGGCGTCTGGGGGAGGTGTTGCTACGACGGCAACTCTCTCTCCGCCCGGCCTAGTTCGCAGAGTATGAACAGTCTGGGCCTTCTTTGCTTTTGGTGGGGCCTGAGCTAGGGCCATCATTTTGGCTAGGGAGAGAGGGATCATCGGAGTAGATTAGGCTTCTTTTTTCCTATTTTCCACTAGCCATGTAGGTGGGAGAGGTGGCCTTCCTGCCAGAGTTTGTTCTTCAGATTCTTTCCTGGTGTCCGGTGGTGGCTGCTCCTTTTCATCATATACCTCATCTATTGGCAGTAGGGGAGGTATCGGGATGAGATTCAGATTTTGGGCCACTGTGATTACCTGCCTGAAGGTTGCTCCCGGAAGTCACCCTTGGAATATGGCAGCTGGGGTTACGGTTGATCCCGAAGGTCTGGGTCTAGGTTCCCCAACGGATGCCATATGTTCACTTGGTGGTTGTTGGTCCACTCCCAGACCTTACACTGCTTGAGCCCCAAAAACAATCTCCGGTTCTGGCCTCTTTTCTTCTGTCTGCTGCTTTTCTTATTCTGCAGCTTTTTATTCCAGGTCTTCTAGATCCACAGCCTCTTGCTCTTCCTGTGGGACTTATGTCCCTGCTTGTGTGTCTTCCCCCTGCAAATTCCCAAATTCATCGGTTGCAAATAAGTCAAATTCCTCTTCCGGAGGGGGACTGGCTGGGACCCCTGCCTGTTCTTCTTTCTCTGGTTCTGGGGAACTAGAAGAAAGGATCTCTACTTCTTTTGGGAGGGATGCCTTCGACGCTGGCTCTGCCTTAGGCTGTTGGATATGCTTTCTCTTCCTCTGGGTGATTAAAGGCGGCCCTGCATCAGCAATTGTTTCCACTTCCAGGGGATCCGCCCCAGTTTCCTTCACCATCAAGGCTTCCAGTGACGGGGAGGAAGGGGGACGAATAAGTCCGGCCATGAGTGGGGGCGTAGCCAGCCTCGTTATTAACTGCTCCCTCATTTGCCGGGAGGCTACCACAGACTGTTCAATTTGTTCTTGTATGGGGACTTTCTACACGGGGGGGGTTGTATCTATCCCCTTTACTTTGTCTGCACCTTCTGTAGAATTCCTGGCCCCCGGAGTCAATCTTGGTACTAGCTGCGGTGCTGGTTTTGGTATCGGTCAGGGAGTTTGGCGCATACTCCCAGGGCACACCCTCTTGAAATAGCTGTGACTTCGCTCGACCACCTCCCGAGTGAAGTCCTCAATCGTGGGTCTCTCCTGGGTGGCCCAATTCATTGCCGATAGTGGCATTTTGTCAATCCCCTTTTCTTTGTACTGGGGATCTACGGTGGGGGCGGTGTCTAAGAAACCTGTCGGGAACCTCTAGAGCTTTAGTTCCTGCATCATTCCAGTCATCATTCTATCATAGTGTCGGCTACGTACATCCACATCATCCTGGAAATCAGCCCAGAATTCTTCCATGTGTACATGGTGGGGCTCTGAAGCCCGGGGCAGTGCCGTTGCAATTCTTCCATGCGGATCAAAATTTCTCCGTGCCAGATAAAATTCTTGCAAGTTATAACATTTTAACTCATTGTCTGCCTCCTTCGCGGCAGCCAGACTGCAGGTGTATTTTCCACAGGTGATGGGGAATGAGACGTTGGGGACCTTCTTGTGGGCCAAGAAGGTATGTAGTTCCATCATTTATCGGCAATATTCCAGCAGCACGATCTCGTCCCCACAATGCTTGGGCAACAAGTAGGGTTTCCTGGAGAAGCCGGCAACCCTAATGTATGTATGCTGCTGGAATTAGATATAGTAGTGCCCATAACTACTAACCAATTTCATCACCTCAGTGGATAGGTGGTACACGGCATCCCGGGTGGGCGTGAGTAGATGGTAGTAAATGAGGGAATCATTTACCCGGTAGTAACTGGGGAACCTGGCCTCCCATTGAATCTGTGGGAAATGGTCCCACGGTGCTTTTTGTCCCAAGCCAATCCTGAGAATGCCATCTATAAGCAGGCCATTGGAGTGGGGCCTCTGTTGGGCCAAAGCCCAAAAAATATAGGAAGTCATGTAGAACTTCTTCTTCTCGTTCAACTGCTGGAACTGGGAGTCGACATGATTGGAGATTATTGTCGCCCAGTCGAAGAATTCTCCCTTAGTGGAGATACCCAGGAGTAAATAGTACATCCATTTTGTGAATTCTTGGGCAGAGGGTTTCCCGAAGACCTGGGCTAGTGCTATCATCCCCATCTGGATGCTCTCCTTGAATTCAGAGCGGGGGATACCTATCTTCATTCTCTTTGGGTCCCTCTTCGGGACCTTGAGCCAGTTGGTGTTCATGTACACTCGGGAAGCATCCTCTAGTTGATTGAATTGTTTCAAGGCCTCAGTCCTTGTAACCACCATGGCCCTGTCAAATTGTGGGATACCCAGGCCTCCTTGGAAAGTGACTGGGTCGAGGGACACCAGTGGAGTTGGGTATCCCATGGGTTCTGTAGCTGTGAGCATAACGGCCTGGACAGAAGAGTTATAGTTGGCAGCCAGGGTTAGAACAAGCTCCGGAGACTGCATGAAGCATGGGAAGCAAGCTTCCTGGAGGATTCCAGAACCTCTGATGTTGACTGCGAGTTTGTCTCCAGCCTGTCGCTGGATGTGCATTATCTTTACTAGGGCTTGCATTTCTGCCCAAGTCCCGACACTGGCGTCGGTCATCAGTTTTACCTTGGACTCAATCTTTGAGCCCACAATCTCATTATCTTGTACAAACTTCATGGTGAGGGGCAACTTTTCCAGGGCCTTCTCCATTTTTGACTTTGCTGCTGCCCTGGGCTTGGTTGTGGTTGGTAATTCTAGACTTTCGGGAGGAGATGATGCAGACGCTTCAGACATGTTTGGAAGATGAAGTCCGGACCTACGAGACAAAGCGAGCGTCAGAACATATTTATCAAAATAAAACAGTTACTCCGGGGTTCGGAGATCTTACCACCGCGCCGTTTGCTTTTCCTGAAAAGTTAGTCTTACACAAAGGTATCCGAAAAGCAAAATACATCATGAAATTTAAGGATCTTTATTACACGTCTGGGTCAGGGGATTTTATCACACTTGGTAAGGACAATGGATGTGTGGTGGTAAAAATGCCCGAAGCCCAGAGAAATGACCGTTAACAAGGAATAATGTGAAGGTAAGTCGACGTGGGCGCCACGTGCGTTGGCATTAAATGGATGTGATGGTGATGACGGCGGAGCCAATTGTTTGAACGCGCAAAAAGAGAAAGCCACTTGGCTAGAATTAATTGCGCGCATGGGAAATAAATGAGGCTCTGACAGCCTTGATGGAGGAGAGAGAAAACTGCCTGTTTGAAATCGGCCGAGAGCCAAGTTTCAAACAGGTGGTTTTCTGCCTCAAAGCAAGCTTGGAAGCGAAAAAAAACTAGAAGCAAGGGTGACTCGACCAGCCTATCGAGCCACCCAGAAGGATACACATAGAGCCGAAGGATATATACATGGAAAGGAGGAGATATACAAGGGTTATCTACAGATATGCACATATATACATGAATATACACACGGGACGACTCCTACGGGAAAACCAGACAAGGAAGAAACAAATATATACAACCATTTACACTATCTACACAATTTACAGACAAACAACCTCTGCATAGAAGGCGGACAACCTTCTGGCAAAGTTGACCCACCAACGGGCAGCAAGACCCAAAAGAAAAATACCAAACACGACAGAGAAACAAAGCAAAACGAAAACAAAACCAGGCAAACCCAAGGAAAAACCAGAAAAGGGAAGCAAAACAAAGAGGAGGAAAGGCGAAACACCAACCTGAAAATGCAGAAGGCGGAGGAAAGGAGGGATTACCGAAAGAACTCTGCAACAACTTGATTCGTTAGGCTGCCAAGATCACCACCATGAAGCACTTGCGTATTTCTGAGAACAACAGAAGGTGTTAAGCTTTGATTATCACAAATTATCTATAAATGCTCTGCTAATCACTTTGAAAATGCTCTATTTTGCTCTAAGTGCTCGAAGGTTTTAATCGTGGTAAGTGTGAAAATGATAGGTAAGTCTATTTATATCCACGGTAAAAAGTAATCCTCCTCCCTCCAGAGATTTCAGGCTAGGTGAAACCTCCGGGCTCTGGGCCCGGGGATTCCTTACGATGATATTCTTAAGAACATCATAGTAAAGAATCCTGGAGTCCGGAATTTGGCTTCCCAACAAACGACAACCTCCGGGACCGGGATCCCGAAGGAGAAAACCAAACCAAGAAAATAACACACGCCGGGGAAGAAAACCCCGGAGAAAGAAAGCGAAAGGAAAAAGACAAGGCAAAGCCACAGAAAAAAGCAAAATAGAAGAAAAAAAGGGGGACCCAACATTTTGCACACAAAATGTAGGGACGGGGATGCAGGGCATAACACATACAAATTCACCATTAATAGGTTTTGGATTCTTTGGAAAATGTCAAAAAGGAAAATAGATCTTATGTTCATGTTTAATTCTCCAAAATATTCTCCTAGCTAAAGCCAAATGACCATGAAAAGGAGGTGTGAAAATAGACGGTATTAGTAAAAGAATGTATAACGGAGGTTTGTGCTATGATAAATAGTGATTGGGAGTAAAGTGGTGGCTTTTGGTATAAATCCTAGACCACATCCAGTATTTTTTGTAGGAAGATCTATAGGTATTTTAATACCTTGTTCATTAATACCAAGACTTGTCCACTATAACCCTTTTGAGAAGTAATGTCATAACCCACATTGTAATTGGATGTAGAGGGTAAAGGAGATTCATCTTGAATTTTATGGAAATGTGTATTATAAAGATGAATAGGAGGATAAATATTATCTTTAGGGTTAAGATTTGTATTGACTATTACTATCTTCTTTAAGTCGAGAAGAAGAAGAAGGTTTTTTAAGATCTTCATGTCTACTTAATGTTATTCTTGGAGAGAAATTGACAAGAAAATTCTTACCATCAGAGTTATGAATAATGCTTTGATAAAAGGAAGGTTGTTTAAGGTCATCTAAATAATTGCATAAACTATCCTCCCTAAGACTATCCATTAAGGTGGGTTGACAAGGGGGTGATCTAAGTCTCACTAGGATGGGATCATTAGTAGATAGATCTCTCTCATCATTATCAATAGGCACCAGGGAATTAGGATTAGGAATTTTTATACAATTGTTATCTTTAGATTCATCCACAAAGACTCTTATTTAATAAACATATTCCATGCATTTTGTTAAAAATTGAATGAGAAAATCACATGTAATATTGATAAAAATCTTGAAATATGCCTTATAAGGAAGAAATATATTTAAAAGTATCATAATTATATATTAAATAATACCATGAATTAATACAAACATCATGAAATGCAAGAAATTATAATTCACTTCATGTGATTGATAAAGACAACTAAGGAGAAATGTAACATCATAGGTTATCACACACCAATCTAATTTAGTAAACTCCATAAATATTCAAATCAAAATCAAAAAGGAAATGTTACAATCAAGTTTACCAAAATGTATAATAGGAAAAGGGAAGCAATATAAAGGGGTAGATTACTCCTTTTCAATTTTGCACACTCAGAAGGAAAATGTCCCAATAGGCTCAACTAGGACCTAAGCACTAAATGGGACAATGATACTTCACTAAATATGTAAATCATGAAATGGGGAGAGATAATGAGGTAAGAATCACATATTAGGGAATATTTAAATGCACCTATAATTTAAATAGGAGGTATACTAACTTAGATCTAAATTTCTGACAAACAGAATCCTGAAAATACATGTCAATGTTGATCTGAGACACTGAAATCGACACCTATTTACAAGTCAAATCCTAGTTGTTTATGGGAGGTACAAAATGTTTGAAACATTTGGTCCCTAGGAAGAGTTTATTTAAAACATTCTATTCGCTAGGTTTCTACCTAAAATGTGTAGGGATTCTCTGATGGTTCCTAATATTCCTACAAAAGTTTTGGTAGCTCTATAACCTATTTTTGCATGCATAAAAACAAGGAAGAAGGTTGGATAAAGAGGTCTTCCTCAGTCAAACCCCCATTTAGGAATCAAACTTGAAATGAAATGAAAGAAATGAAAGTGTGTTATCATGTAGCAGAGGCTACATCTAAGAAATGGATTATATCATATTGTTAGTAATAATTGAGAGGGGGGGAATCAGTGGCCTCAAAAATTAATCCTTAAATCAACCCTTCAACTCTTATAACCACTAATTATTTCTCAAGTTATCTTTTGTCCTACAAGATGAATGCCTTGAATAATTTATACCAATTTACTACTTGTCGGATTGCTCTATTAAATTTTCTTCTTAATGTTTACCGATAAGCAGTCATGTATTTACCGAAAGATAGTAAATATGCAGAGTATACCGATATATCCTGAATGAATTATGTAAGATAAAAAATAGTAAAGAAATGAATCATACACACATAACACATGGATTTTAACGTGGAAACCCTATTAAGGGAAAAACCACTCAGACCGGTACCCCAAATTTTCACTCTTCTAAAGTGAGCCCTATTAAGAGCCAACCTTGTTAAAGGTTACAAACACACTATTAGTTGTGACCTTATTAGAGGATTTTATACATAGAGGTTGTCACTTAGTATCAGGTATCTAATGCTTCCATCCTTGAATCAGCCTCTCTCTTAGACTATCAATAGGCATCAGGCATATTCAATGCTACTTTTATGAATCAACCTTTTTGGCACTCCTTCGGATGTACCTCAATATATAGAAGATTATTAAGTCCTTCTCTATTAAGAGACTTGATGCTTCAATGGTTAAACTAAAACACTATGACATGTTTCTAATGCAGCTTTGAATTGTAGATTTTCAGATCTATTTAAGTACATTACCTCTCTGATCAATGTATCAATTCAATTCTTTTTGCTCCACACTTTCTTCTCTGTGATGTTGTGCTCACTGCTCGTCGGTGTGTGCAGAATTCCTTAGCTCTCCTTCAGCTTGATTGATCAGGACTGCATGAAGTATTTCTTCATCAGTTTCTCTTCAGTATCCTCTTTCTATTCACTCCCCTTAATCCCTTTTTCATGCATCACGAAAATGAATTAAGCTTTTCTCTTATATAGACATGATATTCATTATTTCTTGATTCTTGATTCTTGGTGTGAAAAACAATCCAGCCAATTAGATTTAAAGCATAACTCATGATTTTTCTCATAGATATCTTCTTGCCAACTATAAAAATCAGCTTTAAATCAATCACTTATCTCTGGTTAAATAAAACAAAGTAAACAACCAGTTAAGTCCTTATTTAGCTATGCTAGCTAGATATTTTTTAATTTTCTGAACTCTCTGTTCTGTCGATCACCTTTGTAGTTAGTTGTCGGTGACAACTAACAGTTCCGTTGGTGAGACTCCAGTTAGATTCATGATCTCTGTCCATTGGGAAACACTGTATTTTCTTCCGTCGGGTTACTCTTTGCTTTTCTCATCAGGCATTCTGTGGTTTTTCTTTTTCGGGAAACATTGTGCTTCCTATCATTTGGTAACACTGTGACTGTTCCTCTTTGCTTTTACCAATGGTGTGTACTTCATCAGTGTTGTTTGTCACTTAGTGAATACATGAATTTTATGTATTGCTAAAAGCATAACCTTGGTTCTTTTGGTTCTCTGAAGTCTTTGGCTTTATGTATATGACCGTATAGATGATATCAAGTTGACATCAATGACAATAAAAATCATTAACTGATTTAATGCCTTGCATTATCTTCAACTTAATATTATCAAACATTCAATCAGTTACATGTCATCAATATCTCCCTTTGGCATTGATGGAAATATACTATATTATCACACTATACTATTTCTAATACAATATGAAATACAATAGTTGAGTTTCATCAAACTACCAATCTTTTATTTTTGATAACCGATAAATGTCTGACCGTCGGTAAGCTCTGTTTTTAGCTTAGATTTGATTCTTGCAGCTCTCTTTATGTCAATTTCTCTCCCTTGATTTCTCTTATCTACAAATCTCCCTTTTTATAATCTTTCCATACAATTTCTCTCCCTAATAATATAATCTTTCCCTATTAGAGTAATGTGCTAATAGATACTTTGTCTCCCTTTTTCCAGAAGGATGTGATAATATGGATATTTTCTCTCCCTTTGACAACAATGCCAAAAAAATATCTTACAAATATCTGACATTCATGTCAAACTATCATTTCTCTCCATCCATAATATATTCCTTGAATTTCCCTTATCCATCAGCAATACAACAATATGCTCTAGTGCTTGGTTCTGATATATACATGTCTATATATAGATGTAGCTTTGAAGTTCATCTCTTTGCTTGCATCAATCATGAATGATATTCTGATAATATGTAGGTTGATGCAGCCTTCAGTCATTTTACTAACCAATAGACAAGGTTTTTGACCCCTAGTCTCATTCTCAAGTACTCAAATGCATCCTTGGATAGTGGCTTGGTGAATATATCGGCCAATTGTTCTTTTGATTGCACATACTCAAGTATCACCTCTTTTGCCTGAACTTGTTCTCTCAAATGATGATACTTGATGTCAATATGCTTTGTTTTAGCATGCATGACTGGATTTTTGGAAATGTTAATTACACTTGTATTATCACAATAGATAATTATTGGTTCTAGGATCTTCATATGCATACCTTCCAATAACTGTTTGATCCATGCAATGTTTGAGCAATTTTCATTAGTAGCAACAACATACTTTGCTTCTGTAGTAGATTGTGAGATGTATCCTGCTTTCTTGCTTATCCATGTGACAAGTCTGTCACCCATAAAGAATTCTCCTCCAGTTGTGCTCTTCTAGTCATCAATATTTCTAGCCTAATCAGCATCAGTAAAGACCTGAAGCTCAAATTTGCCTTCTCTTTTATACCATAAGCCATATTCCTCAGTATTCTTTAGATATCTTAAAATTATTTTCATAGCCATCATATGTGACTCCCTTGGGTTAGCAGAAAATCTAGCAACAATTCCCACTGCATGTGCAATATCTATTCTAGTGTGTACAACATACATGAGTTTTCCAATCATTGATGTGTACAAAGTCTAATTTATTATGTTATCTTGTCCTCTTTTTTCAACTTACATCTAGTAGCCATCGGTGTTCCAATTGGTTTGGATTCTTCCATCTTGAATATTTTCAGGACCTCTTTAATGTATTTGGACTATGTAATGAAAATACCTTCACATTGTTGCATGATCTGTAGACCAAGAAAGAACTTGATCTCTCCAAACATAGACATCTCAAACTCTTTGCTCATCTCATTAGCAAATGATTTGCATAGCATATCATTGCCTCCAAATATGATGTCATCAACAAATATTTCAGCAATCAAAAGTGTTATCAGCAGTATCTTTCTTCAAATAAAGATTATTATTTTCACTAGTCCTTACAAATCCAATACTTATAACATAGGAATGAAGTCATTCATACCAGGCTCTTGGAAACTATTTTAATCCATAAAAGACTTTGTGAAGTCTACATACCATGTTTCTTTTGTCTAGATCAACAAACCCTTCTGGTTGTTCAATGTATACTTCTTCTTCAAGTATTCCATTCAGAAATGCAGACTTGACATCCATTTGATATACCTTGAATCCTTTATATGAAGCATAAGCAAGTAGTATTCTTACACCTTCTAGCCTAGCAATAGGTGCAAAGGTTTCTCCATAGTCAATACCTTCCTCTTGTGCATACGCCTTGCATACTAGTATTTCTTTGTTTCTTGTGACTTCTCCATTCTCATTCAGATTATTCCTGAATATCCATTTTCTACCGATGACATTCTTGTCATATGGTCTTGGCACAAGTGACCATGTTTTGTTTTTCTCAATCTTCTCAATCTCATCATTCAGATCACTTATCCATTCTTCATTATCAAGTACAATGTTGTTTCCTTTCCTT
This sequence comes from Thuja plicata, assembly GCA_018584345.1. Taxonomy (NCBI): domain Eukaryota; kingdom Viridiplantae; phylum Streptophyta; class Pinopsida; order Cupressales; family Cupressaceae; genus Thuja; species Thuja plicata. The sequence goes on along the minus strand of MU224169.1, from coordinate 220,646 downwards.
GCTGACATGAAAATATTCCTCAGAGGGTTCACTCTATTTATCCCTAACACTGACCAAGCATAGAATAGAACAACAGAAACAAGGTTTTGAAACCTCCTACACTTTGAGCTCCACA
>MU224169.1:190447-202158 GCA_018584345.1 Thuja plicata | reverse complement strand
TGTGACTTGATTTACTTATTCTCATAGAAGTTTTGAATGTAGACTCTATGTTTGGTAAGACACTATTATCAAAGTTATTCATCTCAAATGAAATCGGTCTTCCAATTAAACTGTCTAGAGTAACATTGTTATTTGCTACTGCTCTCATTTCTTGAATGGTAGATACTCTAATAGCATAAGTAGGCAGTAAGTTTCTTAGAATTTTACTTACCACTGTATCTTCTTCTAGTACACCTCAAACTCCTTGGATAGCATTGACTACCTCTTTGATTCTTGTGTTGTACTGAGTCATGTTTTCACCTTCTCTCATTTTGAGATCATCAAACTTTCCTCTAAAGCTTTCTACCTTGGCTCTTAAAACATTTTTGTCACCACCATGTACAAGCTTCAATTTGTCCCACATCTACTTTGCAGTTTTTCTTTCTTTGAGATCTTCAAAGTTAGCATCAGAGAGTGAGGAAGAAAGCTCTATCATCATGTCATTGTGTTCATGATTCTCTCTCATTTGTTCAACTGTTGGTGCTCCTATGGGCAACACATATTCAGTTTCTAGGAATTGAGTAACATCATTACCAATACCTGATAAGTGGAGTCTTATCCTACTCTGCCATGAAGAAAAATTATCTTTGTTCAACTTGGGCACATCTCGTCTATTCATCTTGTGATCTTTGGCTTAGGTCTTGAAACCTTCCTTCTAAGCACACAAGCTCTGATACCAACTGTTAGTAATAATTGAGAGGGGGGGAAATCAGTGGCCTCAAAAATTAATCCTTAAATCAACCCTTCAACTCTTATAACCACTAATTATTTCTCAACTCATCTTCTATCCTACAAGATGAATGCCTTAATAACTTATATCAATTTACTACTTGTCAGATTTCTCTATTAAACCTTCTTCTTAATGTTTACCGATAAGCAGTCATCTATTTACTGAAACATAGTAAATATGCAGAGTATACCGATATATCTTGAATGAATTATGTAAGATACAAAATAGTAAATAAATGAATCATACACACTTAACACATGTATTTTAATGTGGAAACCCTGTTTAGGGAAAAACCACTGGGACTAGTACCCCAAATTTTCACTCTTCTAAAGTGAGCCCCGTTAAGAGCCAACCCTGTTAAAGGTTATAAACACACTATTAGGTGTGACCTTGTTAGAGGATTTTATACATAGAGGTTGTCACTTAGTATCGGTCATCTAATGCTACCATCCTTGAATCATCCTCTCTCTTAGACTGTCAATAGGCATCAGGCATATCCAATTCTACTTTCATGAATCAACCTTTTTGGCACTCCTTGGGATGTACCTCAATATATAGAAGACTATTAAGTCCTACTCTGTTAAGAGACTTGATGCTTCAATGGTTAAAATGAAACACTATGACCTGTTTCTAATGCAACTTTGAATTGCAGATTTTTAGATCTATTTAAGTACATTACCTCTCTGATCAATGTATCAATTCAATTCTTTGTTCTCCACACTTTCTTCTCTGTGATACAGTGCTCACTGCTCATCAGTGTCTGTAGAATTCCTTAGCTCTCCTATTTCTTCATTAGTTTCTCTTCAGCATCCTCTTTCTATTCACTCCCCTTAATCCCTTTTTCATGCATCGCGAAAATGAATTAAGCTTGTCTCTTATATAGACATGATATTTATTGTTTCTTGATTCTTGATTCTTAGCATGAAAAACAATCCAGCCAATTAGATTTAAAGCATAACTCCTGATTTGTCTCGTAGATATCTTCTTGCCAGCTGTACAAATCAGCTTTAAATCAATCACTTATCTCTGGTTGAATAAAACAAAGTAGACAACCAGTTAAGTCCTTATTTAACTCTGTCAGCTAGATATTTTGTCATTTTCTGAACTCTCTGTTCCATCGGTCACCTTTGTAGTTAGTTGTCGGTGACAACTGACAGTTTCTTCGGCGAGACTCTAGTTAGCTTTGTGATCTCCATCCGTCAGGCAACACTATATTTTCTTCCAACGGGTTACTCTTTTTTTTGCTCGTTGGGCATTCTTCGGTTTTGCTTTGTTGGGCAACACTGTGCTTCCTATCGTCGGGTAACACTATGACTGTTCCTCTTTGATTTTACTGATGGTGTGCACTCTATCGGTGTTGTTTGTCACTTAGTGAATACATGACTTTTATGTATTGTTGAAAGCATAACCTTGGTTCTTTTGGTTCTTTGAAGTCTTTGGCTTTATGTATATAACTGTATAGATGATATCAATTTGACATCAATGACAATACAAATCATTAACTGATTTAATGCCTTGCATTATCTTCAACTTAACATTATCAAACATTTAATCAGTTACATGTCATCACATACATTTGGAAATTTACATGCTAATTTGAATGTGATCAAATTTTTGATGCAATAATTTTGAGTTAACACAAAAACCCAAAATAAAATCATAAAATACAAAACCCCATGTAATGGATATTATAATTCACCATAAACTTTCTATTGAGAGAGAAGGAAGAAGTTGAAAAGGTAGATGTATCTCTCTCTTTGATCGAAAAATCCTTTATATTCAACTTCGGTAGAGCATAGAGAAATAGAATGTTCCTTTTTACTTTTACAAGAAATTGCACCTAAACCAACAAAGAAACAATATCCACAAGTAGATTTTCCATCATTGGGATCTCCTCCTCGATTTGAATCAGTAAATTCTTTTAAAGTAAAATTAGAATTTGTATCATAAAATAAACCAACATCAATAGTGTCTTTAATATACCTCAAAATTATATTTGCAACTTTGAAATGAGTTTGTTGAGGTTTAGACATAAATCTAGAAACTAAACCAACACTATAAGAAATATCAGGTCTAGTAAGAGCTAGATAATTTACAATTCTAACTAATTGTCTATACAAAGTGGCATCAACTAAAGGAGTTTTCATATCAAGCATTAACTTAGTTCCTAATTTACATGGAATGGAAACATGAACAACATCATTCATCTTAATTTTTTTATAAAGATTGTGGGTATATTTACTTTGAGATACAAAAATACCCTTAGGGGTTTGTCAAATTTGCATTCCTAAGAAATAATGTAAAATCACTAAATCAGTCATTTGAAATTTTTGATTAAGTTGAAACTTAATATCAGAAATTAAAGAATTGGAACTTGAAGTAAGAATAAAATCATCTACATATAAAATGATAATAACAATTTCATCTTCACGATGTTTAATGTATAGATTAGGTTCATTTTTACTTCTAATGAAACCTTCATAAATTAATAAAGAATTGATCTTGGAATACCATTCTCTAGGAGATTATTTTAATCCATAGATAGTTTCTTTAATTTACAAAATAAATGTTCATTACCTTCTTTAATAAAACCAAGAGGTTGAGCCATATAAATTTCCTCATGCAAGTCACCATTTAGAAAAGAACTTTTAACATCCATTTGGTGAATAGGCCAATTCATTTTATAAGTTAAAGAAAAAAAAATTTAATAGTAGGCATTTTAGCAACATCAGAAAATGTCTCAGTATAATCTAAACCTTGAATTTGAGAAAAGCCTCTAGCAACTAGTCTAGCTTTTAACTTACTAATTTTATTATTGGCATTTAATTTTATTTTGTATAAACATTTGCATGAAACCAGATTCTTACCATGAGGTAAACTAACTAAATCCCAAGTATTATTAGAAATCAAAGTATCTATCTCTTATCCCCCTGTCTATTAATAATATAGGATAGGAGGGAGGTTATCACTGATCAATAATATGTACCTATTATTGGCAATCGCACCCCTCCCCATTGATTCTAGTACAACTAAAATAGAGATATAGGGTTGTATGGGTACAACTATTCTATTGAAATCATCTATTATAAAGGTAATCAAATCTTTTTCATATGGTTTCCCCTCTATTGGTATTTACTCCACCCCTTAGTCATGTTTCTAATATTCATGTCTCCAATCTCTCCTAACTCCTTTAGTTCTCACTGCCCAGAAGAGAGAAGTGTAGGAATCATCTTTCTATCGCCCTAGTGGTTGCTTCATTCATATATTTTTGCCAATGAGGTTGTATGTTAGCTTGTTCAAATGATTTAGTATCATTAGTATGCATAATAGAGTATATCAAAGAATACTTTCAATAATTAACTCTCCTAGGTTTAAGTCCACCCATTCTAGCTATGTAATAATCACTTTCACAACGTAAATTCTTAAACCAATTAGGATTTCTCTTAGAAGTAACTAAATCATCACTAGAAGAAGAATAATTAGTGATGAGGCTAGCTCTCGGGAGAACAAAAGAACACCAAAAGGAAATAAACTTTTTATTATCTGAAATAAGTGTTAGGAATAATAGTCCACCAACACAACTAAGAGTGGGGGTGAATCAGTTGTGAGATAGATTATTAAACATTAAACTTTATAAACCAAAATTTCACATCAAATGATAACACAGTAAATGCCAACACAATAACACAATCATTTTTTGTCAAGGAAACCTTGTTAAAGGTAAACCCCCAGTGGGAATTAGCACCCACAAATGATGTACTAAGAGTATAGTATTCATGTTAAAATATTTAACCCTGTTAGCATCTTATTACAACATTATAGTACACAGTTCTTGTTAAAGGATGGACCTTGTTAGGAGTCAAGAGTAATAGTGGGCTCACTACCCAGGCACACTTCCCAAAGAAGGTTAAAGCCACCCTCAAGGATTTACAATCTGAACAAGTGTATATAGAAAATATACAATCCAGTAAAGTGTCTGATAGAAACTCTTTTCTTGGTCAGTTCCAATGAAGTACAATGAACATATCCTCTACTCTACATCCAGTAGTCAACCAAACTTTGCAGCTTCCTCACTTCTCTGTCAATCACCTTCTCTTCATACACATACATACACACATCTTTTCAAAAGAAAAGATCTCTCATATATACCCTATTACAATATTTGATTAGGTCGGCCAATTAAGCTTTCCTACTATACGAATAAATATTTAACCCCTTGCTTAAATACACATGGTATCTAAAACAACTATACATCAATTACAATACATAAAATATTGTCCAAGATCCGCAATCCACGCTTGCAGTCAACAATACACGCTACATCTCTAAAGTCAACCCTAAATAGGTATCCTCTAGAATACATGCAAAATATCACATCACCATCACTCGTATGACATGAAACCCATCACAAACATTCTTGAACATGTGTTTTGTCATCCCTTTAGCTTGCATAACCTGAATCATCATCGCCTATAAGATATACTCAAAACACATAGACTCGCTCTATCAATCATCACTATCATAGTCTAGAAACCAGTCTTTACCAAAACATGTGTAGCTCATCTAATATGAAAATTAAGCCAACAGACCTTAAAAATAAGATCATCATACATTCTTCTACATGTCCCCCTCTTCTCTCATTTTGATTCATCTGCACAGTATCCTTACACTTCTGTCAGTCATCTTACAATAGTAATAACCAGTCTGTTCTTCCTCCACAAAAACATATGTTTACATTAGTGAAAAAACATGAATGCCAACAGCATCAGTAGTATCCAATTCCAAAATTATCCAACAATCTCCCCCTTTGGCATTGATGGAAACATATGGGAAAATCCATCAACCCAAAAAGTGCTCTCTCTCTCTCAATACAATCTTCTCAATATCCTCAACACAATTCTCCCTAAAATAGTAGGTATTTTAATAGAGAATCTCTCCCCCTTTGACAACAATGGAAAAGGGTTCCATAACTCTTCATCAGACTTTTGCAATGTGTATCTTTTTCAAATCTTCATGTCTGTAACAGCCAAGTGCAAAATCACCCAAATAAGTTTTGTAGTGTTCCTTTGATTACTCCCCCTAAGGAGTAGATCCATACATCAAGTATAGAAAATGATATAGCTCTAAATTTCACTGGACTGATGCATACCTGCATCAATTAATTACCACATAGAGGGATTCTCACCCCAAGCTTGCTTCTGAGATACTCAAAAGCATCTTTTTGCAAAGGTTTAGTAAATATATCTTATATTTGTTCCTTTGTGCTAACATACTCCAATCTGATCTCCTTCTCTACTACCTTGTCTCTCAGGAAATGATACTTAATAGAAATATGTTTAGTCTTTAAATGCATTACAGGGTTTTTTGACATATTCATTGTGCTAGTGTTATCACAATGGATAACCGTTGGCTCTTCAAAAATTATTCCAATGTTCTTCAGCATTTGTTTCATCCAAACAACTTGTGTAAAATTTATAGCAGCAACAACATACTCAGATTCAGTAGTAGACTGAGCTATACAATCATGCTTCTTACTTAACAAAGAAACTATCCTTTTTCCAAGGAAAAACACTCCTCCACTTGTACTCTTTCTATCATCCACACTACCTGACCAATCAGCATTAGTATAAGCATGTAAAATAAATTCATCAGATTTTTCATACCATAATCCATACTTTATTCTTCCTTTCAAATATCTAAAAATTCTTTCCACATCAGCAAGGTGTGTCTCTTTAGGATCTGCTTAATATCTTGCGACAATTCCAACTACATTGAAAATATTTGGTCTGGTGTGAGTTAGATATTGTATACCTCCAATCATTGATCTATACTTTGTCTGAAAGACACTCTGAGTTTCATCATTATGAGTAAGTTTATAACTAGTCACCATAGGTGTCCCAAAAGGTTTACAGTCTTCCATTCCAAATTTCTTCAACATCTCCTTAAGATACTTGGTCTCAGATATAAAAATACCATTCTTGTTCTGATTAATTTGCAAACCAAGAAAAAATTTCATTTTACCAATCATTGACATTTCAAATTCATTTTCCATCTCTTTAGAGAACCTTTTACTCATTTCATCATTACCTCCAAAAATGATATCATCCACAAAACTTCTATGATTAAAATTCCATCTTCCCCAGTTCTTAAGTATAAAGTACTATTTGCATTACCATTTTTGAAACCAAGATTAAGAATATACATGTCTAGTCTTGCATACCATGCTCTTGGTGCTTGTTTCAGTCCATACAATGCTTTCTTCAGTTTATAGACCATGTCTTCATCTTCTATTAGAGGAAATCCATCAGGTTGTTCCATGTATACATGTTCCTCCAAATCTCCATTCAAAAATGTATACCTTAAAGTCTTTATGTGCAGAATAAACAAGAAATAGCCTCACAGCTTCCAACCTAGTAATAGGAGAAAATGTCTCTTCAAATTCTATGCCTTCTTGTTATGAGTAGCCTTTAAAAACTAATCTAGCTTTATTTCTTATCATTATTTCTTCCTCGTCCATTTTTTTTCTGAAACCCCATTTAGTTCTTATCACATTCTTGTTTTTAGGCCTTGGAACCAATTCTCAAGCATTTTTTTTCTTTATCTGTTCTAATTCTTCCTGCATATATTTAGTCCAAGATTCATCTCTACATGCTTCATCAGTAGTTTTTGATTCAACTTGAGAAATCAAACAAATTTCATCTCTTACTTTTGATCTATTCAACGTTCCTCTAGTTGCATCACCAATGATTTGATCTATAGGATGGTTCTTCTTAACATACCTCAGAGTCTTGGGAGTTTCATTAAGCTCATTTGATTCATATTCGATCTCATTATCAATTTCCAAAGGTTCTTCAGGATTTGCAGTGACCTCCTTAATCTCTGAAATTTGACCACAGTCATACATTCTCTCTTGAATCTAAAACCTTTCATCTATTGTCACATTAGCACTTTCAATCAACTTCCTCAATGTCAGATTGAAACATTTATAGGCTTTTCTCTTAGTAGAATAACCAAGGAAGATACCTTCATCACTTCTAGCATCAAACTTCCCTATCTCATCATCTCTTTTGATATAGCATTTACTTCCAAATTTATAAAATATTTTATAGTAGGAGTATGATTATACCATAATTTATAATGAGTCTTACTTGTACCTTCTCTGATCTAAATTTTGTTCAAGTTGTACATAGTAGTACCAATAGCTTCTCTCCAATGAACATGTGATACATTTCCTTCCAGCAGTATAATCATGGCAGCATCTAATATTGTTTTGTTTTTTTGCTCTGCTATCCCATTCTGTTTTGGTGTTCTAGGAGCAGATGTTTGTCTGTATATTCCATGCTCTTCACAGTAGGTATTAAACAAGTATGGAGTAAACTTACCACCTCTATCTGATCTCAAACATTTTATCTTCAAGCCTAATTCATTCTCAACTTTTGCTTTGAATATCTTGGATTTATTCAATTCCTCAGTTTTCTCTCTTAAGTATCTAACCCACATCATCCTAAAAAATTCATGAACAAAAATTATAAAATACCTCTCACCATAGTAAGATCTTGTTCTTGTAGGACCACACATATCTATATGTACCAAATCCAACTTCCCTTTCATAGAGTAAGATTTTCTTTTAAAACAACTTCTAGTCTGCTTCCCCATAACACACTCTCTACACATAGTGTTAGATGGTTTCAGAATCTTAGGTAGATCTCTTACTGCATTATTCATACTTTCCTTCACAATATTATCAAATTTAACATGACAAAATATTCTATGACATATCCAACTATCATCAACCTTTGCAATAAAACAAGAAGCCTCATATGTATTCAATTCAAATACATTACCTCTAGATTTAGTACCAAGTGTGATCAAGTCTCCTGCCTTACTTTTGATATAACATTTCCCATCAATGAATTTCAATTGATAACCCTTGTCCACTAGTTGTCCAACACTCAACTGATGACATGTAACTAACTGAATGTTTGATAATGCTAAGTTGAAGATGATGCAAAACATTAAACCAATTAGTGGTTTGTATTGTCATTGATGTCAACTTGATATCATCTGTACGGTCATGTACATAATGCCAAAGATTTCAAAGAATCAATGGAACAGAGGTTATTCTTTCAGCAATGCATAAAATTCAAGTATTCACTAAGTGACAGACTACATCGACGGAGTGCACACCATCGGTAAAGGCAGGAAAAAAATTCATAGTGATGCCCGACGAGTAGAAGACAGTATTGCCTGACGAAGCAAAATGACAGGATGCCCGACAAACTAAAGATAGAGATAAAGTCACAGTGATGCCCGACGAACAAGAAGACAGTGTTGCCTGATAAGCAAGATCCAATGATGCCTGATGGACGGAGATCTTGAAGCTAACTGAAGTTACACCGACGGAACTGGCAGTTGTCACCGAATGACGAACTACAGAATTGACCAACAAAATAGAGAGATCAAAAAATGACAAAATATCTAGCTGGCAGATCTTAAGGATAGACTTAACTGATTGTTTTATTTTTTTTATTCAACCATAGTTAAGAAATTGATTTATACAGTTGGCAAGAAGATAACTATGAGATAAATTAGGAGTTAAAATCGTAAATCAAATTGGTTGGATTGTTTTTCACGCCAAGAATCAATAATAAAAAATAAAGGAATATCGTGTCTATATAAGAGACAAGCATAATTCATTTCAAAAAGCAATCAAATACACGGGGGAGTGAATTGAAAGAAGATGCTAAAGAGAAACTGGTGAAGGATAAACTTCATACAATCTTGATCAATCAAGCTAAGGGAGAGCTAAAGAATTCTGCAGACACTGACGAACAGTGAAGCACAGCATCACAGAGTAGAAAGTGTGAAGCACAAAGGAATTGAATTGATACATTGATCAGAGAGGTATTGTACATAAATAGATCTGAATATCTACAATTCAAAGTTACATTAGAAATAGGTCATTGTGTTTCAGTTTAACCATTGAAGCATTAAGTCTCTTAATAGAGAAAGACTTAACTGTCTTCTATAATTGAGGTATATCCTAACAGATTACCAAAAAGGTTTATTCATGATAGTAGCATCGGTCTTACCTAAAGCCTATTGATAGTCTAAGAAGGAGGCTGATTCAAGGATGGTAGTAAGATTAGCATAAAGCCTATTGATAGTCTAAAGGTTGATTCAAGGATGGTAGCATAGATGCCAGATACTAAGTGACAACCTATGTATAAAAATCCTCTAACAAGGTCACACTTAACCGTGTGTTTGTAACCTTTAACAGGGTTGGCTCCTAACAGGGTTCACTTCAAAAGAGTGAAAATTTGGGGTACTGGTCCTAGTGGTTTTTTCCCTTAACAGGGTTTCCACATTAAAATCCATGTGTTATATGTGTATGGTTTATTACTTTATTGTTTTACATTTCACATATGCATTTTTAGATTGATTGGTTTACTCTACATATTTACTGAGCTTCGGTAAATAAGTTTTTACTGCTTATCGGTAATCAAGGAGAATAAGGACAGATAAGGTAAATCGACAGACAGTTAATTATTTCAAGGCATAAATATTGTAGGGACTTAATAATCTGAGGTGTATTGATTGGTGGATTAAAGTTTAAAGGATAAATTTTTGAGGCCGTTGATTCACCCCCCCCTCTCAGTTATTACTAACAATTGGTATCAAAGCTTGTGTGTTTAGAAGGAAGGTTTCAAGACCTAAGTAAAGATCACAAGATGAACAGACGAGATGTGCCCAAGTTGAACAAAGACAACTTTGCTTCATGGAAAATCAGAATAAGACTCCACTTATCAGGTATTAGCAATGATACTACTCAATACTTAGATACAGAATATGTGTTGCCTACAGGACCATTTATGGTAGATCAATTGAGAGTAAAGCATGAACATAATTGCATGGTTATAGAGCTTTCTTCCTCACTCTTTGATGCTAAATTTGAGGATGTCAAAGATTGCAAAAATGCAAAGACAATGTGGGATAAGCTAAAACATGTACATGGAGGTGATACAAATATTCTGAGAGCCAAGGCAGAAAGCCTTAGAGGAAAGTTTGATGATCTTAGAATGAAAGAAGGTAAAAACATCACTCAGTACAGCACAAGAATAAAAGAAGTAGTCAATTCTATACAAGGCATTGGAGGTAAACTTGAAGAGGAGATAGTGGTAAGTAAAATCTTAAGAACCTTATTGCCTGTATATGCTATTAGAATCTCTGTTATTCAAGAAATGAGAGCAGTAGCAAACAATAATGTCACTCTTGATAGCTTGATTGGTAGACTAATTTTATTTGAGATGAATAATTTTGATAATAGTGTCTTACCAAGTTTAGAGTCTGCATTTAAGTCTTCTATGAGAATAAGAAAATCTAGTCAGAGACACTCATCTAGAAGAGACAGTGAAAGTGAAAGTGAAGAAGAATATCTAGATGAAATAGAAGCACTCATGGTAAGAAGAATGCAAAGAGGCAAAGGTAAATACAAAGGCAAGTTACCACTTGTATGTTTCAATTGTAAAGAGATTGGACACTTTTCTACAAGATGTCCTAACAAAAGAAAAGATGATAGGAGTGATAACAGATCTTTTGAGGAGAAATCTGATACAGGTGATAACAAATATTACAGAGGTTACCGACGATCAGAAAGAAATGATACCTGAGATTACAAGGATAAAGGCAAGAAGGCTAGCTATCTAGCTGCTTGCAAAGATGAAGATACTGACACTGAACCGAATGATGATATCAAGATAGTATTTGTAGTTGTGAAGGATGATTCAAATGAAGGTGAAAGGTATGAAGAAACTACACTCATATCTAAGATTAGTAAGAATGATATCTGGATTATAGATAGTGGCTACACTCACCATATGACCAGTGACAAAGAAAATTTTAATACTTTTGAATACTATAAAGGTGGTACAGTAAGAATGGG
>MU224169.1:130114-164826 GCA_018584345.1 Thuja plicata | reverse complement strand
TGAATAGAGAACATATTTTTCTGTCAACATGTGTTTGCACTCTCTGGCCTATCGGCCGCCATAGCTTCTGTCTCTTCTCTCTTCTGTCTGTTTCATTCTGTCTTTGTAATGGTCTTGCATGCAGGTGTTCTTGGGTAGATTGCGTATCAGCAATCTCAACAGAAAGAACCTGGAAATGTCGTACTAGATGTTGACAAATGATGATGAAGAACGTTGATGAAGACACCTCAAACTGCACCCGAACTGATCCCAAATGATGTTGTTGTACCTATCACTGGTATAGGTTGTACCTGTCCGTACAGTATGGCAGCTGTACAAAAATCACTCCTTTTTATTGGCTGCCAAAAATACCCAAAATAGGGGCACCTAGGGTTATAGGATCATTTCCCAAAGCATAAAATTGATCTCCGAATAGTTTGTGAGATAGGAGCAAAAACTTGTGACTCAGGCCCTGTTATAGTCTTCTCAGAAAATGCACAAAATGATCTCCAAAACCTATCAAACTTATTCACCAATAAAAATGATGAATTCCAAACCCTTATTCAACCAACTTCAAACCCTCAAAATCAATCCTCAGATGAATCCAACATGAAATGGATAACTACCATGTCCAATGAGCAACCCTTCATAAGATATTTCACTTCCTCAATTATGCTAATCCAAGGGAGTTATCGTTCCCAAAGATCTAGTGAAAATTTGCAGACCAAATGACTACAAATTGCTCCAATATGGAAAAGAAGTAGAATCCTCAAATCATCTTGTCAAAATGAATGCCCAAGCCCTCTATTTATTTACTTTCCTAAGAAGTTGCTAAGAACTTCTAGAAGCATCCAAATATAATGCACTTTATTAATAAAATAACTTTATAAAATAAAAGTGCAATCTCAACTTAAAATTATAACATGTGGGCCCTGCATAACACATAATGATAAAATATAAATAAAATAATATCTCCAAGAGCATAGTAATCCATCCAATTCCCAAATAAATGCTAGAATGACTCTCTTATCACAACCACCAGTCTACGAGAGTCTGTGATAGACTGATCTGGCACGCAAAATGATGTCAGCCAAAATGGGGACATTACATGGGTATCCAAAAATAAAAAAACATCAAATAGGAAAATAGAAACAACTAATATTTTTGGGTGATGTGAGATTGCCCTAACACCACTAGATGCTCCTGCATCAATTAGGATTAGAATAGTATGATCATTATCACTATCACTAGAAGGAGTAGAAATATATGCATTAGGAGTAGGTTTTAGAGGAGTATGGTCCTCCACAACCACAACTTTACTTCCACTAAATTTAGCATCTTGCACATTAGAACAATCATGTACTCTATTTTCTGCAATACAAACATCTCTAGCAACTTGAACTTTGTTAGTAGTAGGATTATAAACTCTATATTGTTTAGTTTTTTCATCATACCCAACAAATATATAAGGAGAAGATTTAGCATCTAATTTGTGCCTCTTTTGTTTAGGTGTATGAACATAAGTAATTGAACCAAAAATTCTTAAATTTTCCAAATTGGGCTTCCTACCAAACTAAGCTTCTTCAAGAGTTCTATCTTTTAAAGCTTTAGTAGGATTCCTATTAATGAGATATGTAGCACAAGCCATTTCTTTAGCCCAAAACTTATAATCCATAGTTTTACAATGCAACAAACATCTAGTCATTTCAGCAATAACTCTATGCTTCCTTTCTGCCACACCATTTTGTTGTGGTGTATAAGGAATGGTAAGCTCGTGTTTTATACCAAAAGATTTCAAGTGTGAATGAAAAACATTATTAACATATTCCTTCCCATTGTCAGTTCTAAGAATTTTAATCTTAAGATCATATTTTTCTTTCAACAAACATATGAAATTCAACAAATATATCAAGAACTTGATCTTTACTATGCAAGAAATAGATCCAAGTTCTTCTAGAAAAATCATCAACAAAATAAAGTGCATACCTTGATCCTTGGATGGAGTTATTCTCCATGGGTCCCAAAAGGTCACTATGAATGAGGTGAAACTTTTGATGTGCCCTCCAAGATTGACCATGTGGGAAGGGTTCCCTATGCATCTTACCACTCATGCAACCAGTGCATATAATTTTGGAAGGAACAATATTAGGTAATCCATCAACCATATTTGATTTTTGCATCAAAGATATATAATCAGAATTCAAATGGACAAGCCTTTCACGCAATATATTAAAGTCAATATTAGCATGCAATGAGTACCTTGAAGTAGAAAAATCATAAAATATAAATAAGATATCATGATCCATTTTAACATTAGCAACAACTTGGTCCGATTTAGGATCAATAACATAGCACATGTCCTTATGAAATTAAACCTTATAATCTTGACATAATTGAGAAACTGAAAGAAGATTGGATTTCAATTCAAGAATATAAAGAACATCATGCAATTTTCCATTAGGAACATTAACATCACCAAAACCTTCAACTTTGCAACTATGATTATTAGCTAATTGAATTGGTATGTTTAAGTATCAGGATGCAAGGAATCAAAAACTTCTCTATAATATGTAACATGTTGAGATGCACCACTATCAATAATCCACTCTAAAGGGTTAGAAATATTATAAATAACTCTAAATACATGATGGGATTGATTAACATTACTCTTCTTATAATGAGACTTTTGATTATTATAATTATTTTGATTCATAGGATTCTTATCATTTTTCTTTTTAAAATAATTGTTAGTCAGATGACCATCTTTCCCGCAGTAGGGGCAATGGGGTTTTTTCTGAGGACTATTCTTTTGATTATGATGATTAGTATTACGATTATTATTATAATTATTATGATAGGGCCTAGAATTAAATTTTTTATTGGATTAATTATGATGATTATGATTATTATTTGATCTAAACTGATTTTTATTTTGATTTTTAGACATAAATGCATGTTCATTAGATTTAAGAGTACCAAATTGAATTATCTTCGCTTCTTGTTGACGCAATAAAGTTTGAGAAATGATATAATTTAATTGAGTAGCTAAACTAGGAATAGCAAGTTGAGAATGCACATTAGTAATAAACTATTGAAATTACCTAGGAAGACATTTCTTTAAAATAATATGAATTAAATGAATATCAGTTAAAGTGGCTCCTAAACCATGCAACTGACTTTTAATGGAATCAAATTTAAACAAAAAATCATTCATAAGTTTAAAATCAGTATACCTAAGATCCTCCAATTGATCTTGGAGTTGAATATTTCTTGATTCATTTGGACTATCATAAGTGTTTTTCAAAATATCTCATGTTGCATGTGTTGTTGTATAGTTAGCAATCAAAACATATAATTTGGGACTCAACTAAATTCTACTGAGGCCAAGTGCTTCCTCATTTTTAGCATTCCAATCGTTTATGTCATCTTGAGGAGTAGTGGCTGATGGAGTGGAGGTAGCATTAGTAGCAACATCTAACATATGTTTAAAATGAAAAATGAATGAAATATGCATTTTCCAAGCATGATAATTTATATTGTTTAATTTAATCTCAGGAATAAGAGTAGACATAATTGCACTAGAACATAAAAAAAGTTTTTAAAAAAATTATGATTAAATAATAATGAATAAGAAACAGTGATAATTGAATGTCAAATAATCATAAAATGAAATTTAACACAATGTTAATAATGGTTTAAATGGATTAAATAAATTTAAAAAAAAAAGTTTAATTTTTTGTTAAAATTATTTAAAACTATTAAAGAATGAATTTATTTTAAAACTATGGAAATGTTCTTATTAAAAAATTATATAAAGTTATTTTTCAAAAAACTATATAAACAAAAAAAATTTGATGAATAGAGGCCTTTTCCATTAATAAAATGTATAAAGTACACTATTCACAAAAAAGGGGCCAAGGGATAGAAGATCACCCTGCAAGAGTCACTCAGAAAACAGTCGAACACATCAAATATTCATCAAAAAAACATAATAAAATCCCTCATGTAGCAAGAGCAGTCGCAGTCGATGGAGGAGGATCCTTGTATTCAGCATTTCCCCACACATTGGGGCTTGGAAGTGGGTCTGGAATAGACCAGCCATCTTCTTCATCTTTTTCTTCTATTTCTCCTTCCTCCCACCTAGGAGATATTGCAAGAGCTAGGAGATGGAATTTATCAGAAATATTAGACAGAGGCCAGCCAATACCAACAGTAGAGGGAGCAGGTTCAGCAGAAAAACTATCGGCCAATCTCCGACGAGGACGAGAAGCTAAGAAGCATCTCCAATTGGATCTTCCACTAGAGGAGTGGTGAGGGTCTTGAGAATGAGTATTCCAGGAATGTCGAGCAGAAGAGATATGTCCACGGTGATGGCCATGGGGCAGAGTGTGGTTGGTAAAAAGAGAGTCTAGTGGAAAATCGTACAAGGGGATTTTGCCAACGCTATAAAAGCTCCTGCAAGTGGGCCACTTCAAGAACCACTTTATCATCCTGCACTTGTATCTGCATCATTACATTATTACATATACATGATCTAGTATACATAGAAACGTTGATATCTAAAAATTTGTGAGTGAAAAGAACAACATTCCTATCCTTCCAAAGAGTGAAAAAAATATCCATCTTGAAGCATCCTAAATCTGGGTAAATCTGGAAGGCATTCTGGGTGAATCATCCAATAAAAGCATATGCCAAGAAAAGGGAAATAGTAGAAAAGGCTTAAAGAAATCATGAATCTAGCTCTAGTATTATTGAGCATGGTGACAAAACCAAAATATATGCATGAAAGTCTTTGGAAGGCCACAAAAAGGACACCTAGGATCAGGGACTCCCAGGTGTCGAAGCTTGGCACCCAGAGGTAAACGTTGAAAAAGCACACACTAGGAAAAATGAGAAACATTTGGCTTTGTGATAGCAGACCAAAAAGTAAGAAAATGGAACCGCCATGTCCTCTGGGAAGAAAAAAAAATGCCATCTATGATTCAAAGTGTCAACCATCAGTAGATAAGGTAGCAACCAAGCATAACCCATACTAGGTTTGTAGTTTGTGAGAGGATTCCAAGGATACCACTTCCAATCTTTCCACTAGGGTTTGAAAGAAAGAATGCCAAGATTATGCAACAAATAAGGAGGTATGGCTAAGACTATAAAGTCAAAAGTATGTCAATATGGGCGAGAAAGCCTGAACTGCACCTGGAGATCTTCCCAAGAGTGAAGAATCATGGTGGCTCTAGAAAAAAGATCCTTTGATGTAGGAGCATCCTGGGTGTAAGGTAAATCTTTCATAACCCAAAAATATTTTATGGTTTCTTTTCAATAAGGGTTATCTTTGTGCAGAGCTGCTATTTATGGAAATTTACTATTTTTAGTAAGTTTTTTGTTTTAGCTAAGAATTTCTTATTTTATTCCCTAGAGTTTCACTTTGATTATATCATCCTATCATTAAAGTTTCATTGCAATATCAAGTCTAGTTTTGTAGATATTCAAAAATTAGGTATTCACAGTAGGGTACAGAAACTTTGGACTCAATTTTGAAGGCTTTAGAGGCTCCAAGTTGGCTTGAAACCTTGGCTGACTGGAGCTTTGTGAGTTAGCATAGTAGATCACTTTGTGGCATTTCCAAAATGGGTTCATAATAACCAATCAGGTCAACGGGTGATGAGTTATGGTCTCTGGAAGTTGTGCTACCTGAAACAGCAGAAAATGAAGTTCTTTCAAAATTTATTTTGAGTTCCAAAAGTTGTTTAGGGCCTATTCTATTGTAATAAAAATTAATAATAATATCTTAGGGATGGTTGGCCTTGAAATTTAGGGTTAAAATTTCTAGAACCTTCTTGGGCGGTTAAATTTCCTATGTAACGAAAGCTTGTAGGGTTATCTAGGATAGTTTTTGGGGGATATGCATCCGGTGGCTTTGGCTTGCAGAATATTGTAATTATAATGCTCATGTGGTAGTGCATGTTATACTTTTGAATATTTTAAATCCCTTTTATTAGAGATAATATAAAGATCATTTCTTTTCTTTACAATTTCATTGTTTTCTTGATTATGTTGTGTGTTTGTGTTAATAAGGGGAGTACCCTTAATCATCCTTGGGAGTTTTGATAACATGTTTTTGAAGACATAGAGCATGCAAACCCTGAATCTTAGCAAGCGGAAGCCTTTGCTGATCAAAAATATGTGACCACCAAATATTGTGTTGGTTAAAAGAGAGACCATCTCAAAAACCATTTTCATCCCTCCACAACCAAGGTTTAATTGTTTCCCAGGCTCTCCAGATGCTTTTGAAAAAATTCCTAGATCTGAATTGGGTTGAAATAACAAGAAGGGTTTGAAAACCAATCCCCTTCCAAGTTAGTCTATGAAATGGAGAGCCTGAAGAGATGCAATGCCTCAACAGGACCTTCTAAGATTCATCCCCAGATAAAGCTTTGATCATCCATTTGGCACATAAAGCAATACCTTGTTTCTGGGTGGAAAGGAGGCCAAGACCAACAGAATCTTTGGGAAGGAAAAAATATTCCTAGGCATCTCTATGGAACCCATAAGAGTCAGCTCCAGAGGCCCACAAAAATTCATGTAGAATATTTTCCATCCTCATATAATAAGCTTTAGGGGTTCCCAACAACAAGAGTAGTACACGTGGGTAGAAGCTAGCACTTTAGAACAAGTTTGGAACTTACCAACCAAGGATATAGGCTTTGTAATCCAATAGTCAAGCTTCTTTTCAATTCTGGCGAAAACATCATTCCATAGATCCACCAGTGAAGCTTGAAAAGCCAATGGAATGCCCAAAAATATGAAAACCTTGCCATGTTGAATCTATTTTCAGACGAACTGGGTCATCCAAGGAGGAGCTAGAAAAATGGATTGTTTGTAACATTGTGTCTTGTGCCATTGAATGGAAGAACCAGAGACTAAAAAAAAGGTGTCGAGGCATTGAATATTTGCCTTCACATTAGCTTCATCATCAATGAGAGTGGGGAAAGAATCATCAGAAAAATGGTCATTGACAAGTTGAGCAGGTGACTTAGGCAGGGAAATTCCTCTGGCAAGACTAGTGGAAGTGGATTTGGCAATCAGATAACCAAACTCTTCAGCTGCAAGAACATACAGGGAAGGAGCCAAAGGGAAACCTTGGTGAATGTATCTAAAGAGACCAAAGGCTTCACACTATCATCCATTAATAGAGATACAAGAAGAGGGGTCTCCAAATAGAATTTGAACAGACTGTATGAATCTGGGGCAGAAACCCAGAGATTAAAGCATAGCCAAAATAAAAGGCCACTCAATTCAGTCATAGGCTTTAGAAAAATCAATTTTAAGGAAGAGGGATTTCTGGTTTGACCTCTGGGACCATTCCATGCCTTCCCAGATAGAAATAATATTTTCAAGAATAAACGTAGACTTTATGAAGCCAGTTTGTTCTGGATGAACAATCAAAGGCAGGATGTGATGAATTTTAAAAGCAAGAGCTTTGGCTATGATCTTGTAAGAGACATTAAGCCAAGTGATTGACCTTGAGTTCCAAATATCCTATGGGTCTCCTATCTTAGGTATGAACTTAATGTTTCCCTTATTTATAATATCCCCTAAGGAGTGGGATTGAAAAGCTTCCAAATACACTTTATGAAGGTCTGGGTTGATGTCATCCCAAAGAGCCTTATAGAAATTGCAAGGTAAGCCATCACACCCAGGGGCCTTATCATCTACCATAGAATAAATAAGTTCTTTAAGATCATCGATCGTAAGAAGTTGATCACAAAAAAATTGTTGGTTGGCCGAAAGATGGCTAGGAACAATAGCCAAACATTTTGCAAGTGCTTGGTCTCTCACCGAATAATTTCCCTACGCAATGAACACCTGCTCATAGTGTCGAACAAAAGCTTGAAGAATATCGGGGAGTTTTGTAAGTAGATTATTACATTTAAAAAAATTATCCCAATAGCAGTATGGAAAAATCTAAGAGCCAAGAAAAAATATTTTGAGGCTCGATCTCCAACCTTTAACCAGTGAAGTCAAGCCTTGATCTAAGCACCTCTGGCAGAATAATTGTCTGCAATTATTTTATGGTGTCGAATCTAAGAAACCTGGATTTGCAGATCCATGTTGAAAGGATCAAGAATCAAAGCTTCAGATATTGTAAGGATTTCTTTAATGGTATCCTCATAAGATCTCTAACAATATCGAGAAATTTTCCTATCATAAATGTGGAGAAATTTGGCAATGTGGGTGATGGTATCATTCCACCACTTAATCCATCCAATAGGCTGATGTGTCCTTGGTTCTAAATTCCACATTTGGTGAATGTGGGACAGAGTAGGCTTGTGACTCAGTAGAGATGTGTTGAGGTAAAATTGTGTTGTGTGAGTTCGTGCCTTAGCTATCTTCCATTCAATGTCAAAGGCAATGGGAAAATGATATGACAAAGTCACATCAATAATAAGAGTGACACGTAATTTATTTTTGTGTGAAAATTTGAAAAAATATTTCTCCAAAATAATGGCACGATCAATCCTTTTAAAAATCCTGTCAGAGCCAGCTCTACAATTAGACCAATTATCACCAAAAGAAAAGCGACCATTATTGGGATCAAAAAGACCTAATTTATTACCCATGTAAAACCGAGCTTCCCTTTCTCTAGTTGTCTAGTAAAAAGGCAAAATCCCATCTTTGTCAGAAGCCACCTCAACCATATTGAAGTCCCCACATATGAGCTACGTTGCAAGTGGCAGAGAATCAGCAAGCCATCTCCATAATTGCAATCTTTTGATAGCATCATTGGTAGAATACACATTAACTATCCCAAAATAATTATTCTCAATAGAAAAAACAACCCATACAACTCTCTACATGGGATCAGAATCGTGATTAACAAGAAAAGAATTCCAGTGACGGGAAATGAGAGTAGAAACTCCACCTCGACCAGCTTCATGTTGAGAAGAAAGAACAAGAATGTCAGGCCAAATAACATGACAAGCAGCCTGAAGCATAAATTTAGCAATTTTCACCTCCTAGAGATACAAGATATCTAGGCCAAAAACTCGTTGACAAACATATCTCATAGAGTACTTTCTAGGCAGGTCTGTGAGACCCCACATATTCTATGAGATGTAATTCATGATGAAACCTCATGAATCTCATCCTCATCCCCCACAAAGGAGAAACTATTATGGAAAAACTCAGAATGAGAAGCCTCATCAGAGATGAGATGCTACTTTTTGGAAAACTCCCCTTCACTCTCAGCACGCCCAGCAGGACTGTGAGAACAATGCAGAGTCGGTGAAGAAGAAATTGTGGAATCCTCTTGTGGAGTGCGAATCAAAAGTGGTTGAGAGGCATTTGTAACTACATTAATCCCCTATTGGTCAGGGTTTGAAATGGGTGAGGGAAAAGGGGCATTGTCTAGGAGCCCAATAGATGGAGAAGCATCAAAATCTCCAGAGGCCCCAGAATCACCCTCTGATTTTGAAGCCAATGTGTGCTTACCCTTGTGACCCACAATAGTCCATTCATCCTTCATAAACTTCTCCTTTTTAAGACCCTCTTAAGGACATGATCCTGAATCCTTAGAAGGAGGTTTAATTTGGGGAACTACCAAGGGGTTGTCCTTAATCTTGTACTCCGTCGACTGGCACTGATAGTAGGTATTTGGAAGATTCAAATAAAGAACCTTCTGGGTGAAGATAATACCACCCACTTGGATCTCAAGGGTTTTCTTAAGATCCCATGAGAGATCAACTTCAACACAAACCCTTTTTTGAGGGCGAGTGTTAAAAAAATGGTCATGTTCAAGACAGACCACTTCACCAAGATTTTGTGCAAAGGTTTGAATAAAAGGCCAAAAGGAAAGGGAAGGCTAGGGAACTCAACCCACACAGGCACCCTAAGCTTATTGTCATCAGAGATGGTGAAATCTTGAGACCATTGTTGAAACACCAAAAGGGAAGACCTAATAGTCGACGGCCCACGAGTGAAGATAGATTCAACATGGGCATGGTTGGAGAACTAAAATAAAAGAAACCCTTTGGTGAGTTTTTCAATGTCATCAATCCAAACTCCATGAGAAGTCCAATATTTGGAAATATATCCTTTGAGCATGCTTTCAGGAGGATTTATATGCACAAAATAACCTATCAAAGTGTGTTTCTCTAACCAAGCACATGCATTATCAAAATATTGAATAGGAAGAGCTAAATTAGGAGATGTCATACCTCATGAAACACCTTCATTACAAACTTGTGTGGTCTCTTTCTCATAGGTGCCATGATTATCTGTTATCACTCTAGCACCAACAACAACTACTGAGCTAAAGGTGGTTGGAAGCCATTAAATACCTAGGATAATTCTAGAGTAAATGCAATATGAAAGGACAAAGAGGACACAAAATAGCAGTGTGTAGCACTAAACCCTAACAAAGCCAAAAAAAAACTTTCAACAAAAACTCTCATGGAAAGTTCATGCCTCGCCCAAATCTTAAACTTGGATTACAAACAGAAGTTATAAAGCTACTTAGCACACTATCAAAATGGTATGGAAGGCTCTATAAATGATATTTGAAAAAGTATTATATTTAAATTATATCAAAATAATTGAATTAAACTATTTAAAAATAAATGTATTTAAATTATTATTTTTTTATATTATAGATCATTTACAAATCTTTTTCTCATTCGAGCATTAAAAAAATTTTATTCAACCATTAATCTAAGACAAATACGAGCTCCTTAGGAGCAGTCACACTAGAAATACTAAATGGAAGACCAAGAGTCACAACTTATAAATCCACCTTATACAATGAGACAAATATAACCAATGGAAGCCCAAGAGTCACAACTTATAATTCCACAAAGATGTCCCTCTTCAGATTTGAACCATGGTCTCCACAATGACAATGTATTCAAACCCCTTGGACAATGTATTTAAATTATTATTTTTTTTAAAAAGTAATTAAACTATATGTTAAAACTGGTCAAACTATTTTAAAAATCGTTCAAACTATTTAAGAACAAGAATGACTACATGCAAGTATAAACAAACTATGGCAGAGCTGGGAAGAAATGGAAAATGCTTGGGATTTATGTGTGGGATTGGTGGGAGATTTCACATGTAGTGATAAATAAGTATGGGATTGGTGGAATCATTATCAAACTAGTATTATGCAGACCAGAGAATGGTATCTTTATCACTAAAAATGCTACTATGACTAAAATTATCCAAAATAAATGGATTTAGAGGAAGACAATTGTAGAGATGTTATCTCATCTTCCCTTCAAAAAGGTTGGCTGGTGGATAGTCAATTCTCATACAAATTATAGATCTTGGGCAGTTAAAGGTGTGGAATTGAGGAGAGACCAAGGGATTGCCATTTAGAACATCGGGGAGCTAGGTCGCTGGAGAAATTTATTGGAGTAGGTTGGGAGTGAATGACAAGGAAGAGCATAGAGAAGAAACATAAGAACTACTTTATGATAGAGAACCAACCCAAAGGAAAACCAAAAGGAAACTTTAGAAGAGATGCAATCCTCCTAAAAATGTAAAAGAGAGATGCAATCCTCCTACAAACGTAAAAGAGATGAAATCCTTTTCACAAGCACAGTGAACTTCGAGGACTCACATCTGTTGGTATCAGCAGAGGGACAATAATAGAGATAAAAGAGTTACAGAGAGTTATAAAAATTACAAAAAATCTAAGCACACGAATTTATTGATGCAAACTTTCAGTAACAAATAACAGAGAGATTTAAACAAAGTCTGATGAAGATTAACTTGCAAATCAAACACAGCCAGATTTAACCTGCAGATGCAAATATTAAATAATGATTACTATGAAACCTGCAAATAAAATGTGAGATAAGAGAGAGAGAGAGAGAGAGAGAGAGAGAGAGAGAGAGAGAGAGAGAGAGAGAGAGAGAGAGAATGGTAACCTTGTGTTTACATGACTGAGGTTAAGTTTTTTTTTTAAGGAAAAATATAGTAAACTTTCTTGTGGAAAACCTTCCAAAGAGGGTTAGTAACAAAAAAATAGATATAAAAAAAATCATGCAAACACAAATGAGTTAAGAAATGAATTCAATATTCTCTCTTTAAAAATATCTCCCAAACAAGGTGTGGTCCACAAAATGGTAAGATTCAACAAATTTCACTCAAACAAGGATTAGTAACCTCAGCTCTAATACCATGAAAGGAAAAAATCAAGAGAAAATAAAGAAACAATAATCAAAGAGAATTAATTGAAGATAATATTGTTACCATGAGA
Source organism: Thuja plicata (assembly GCA_018584345.1). Classification (NCBI taxonomy): domain Eukaryota; kingdom Viridiplantae; phylum Streptophyta; class Pinopsida; order Cupressales; family Cupressaceae; genus Thuja; species Thuja plicata. The sequence continues at coordinate 152,588 of MU224169.1, read as the reverse complement.
AATTTATAAACTTGGGGCAGTCACCAAAAGAGCCAAGACAAGGAGACAAGAATTTTTATAAGGGTAAAAGAAAAGAAAAACCCCTTGTGGAGAGAGAGAGAGAGAGAGAGAGAGAGAGAGAGAGAGAGAGAGAGACTCATTTACAATAACAACATAGTGTTAAAATGAGAGAGAGGAGCATCTCTTAAATAGAGATGACGAGGGCAGTTACAAAGTAACTCACAAAACTATGAATTCCACCATTCATAATAGGTGTGTGAAAAGTGGTGACATTCTCTTAAGGAGGATAAGCTATTTTCCTTAACAAAGAAAGGGCATGTCCTCCTACTTGTACTAGAGGAAAAAATACATGTAGGATACCTTGGTTTATCCTAAATTAAATAAATGCAACCAAGGAAAGATTAAATATTCTAACAACCTTAGGAAATGTAGAAGGACATTAGAGTTGTAGTTGATATCTCAATTCCTTATTTAAGTTGTGGATGAATATGTTCTCTTTTCTTTTTATGGAATGGAATGAGGATATTTTCCTAGAAATTCTCTCCACCTTTGCAAGAAATTGGTGAAAGATTATCCATTATTTTTTTGTATCACAAAGATACAACATTGATACCTCATGTTCAATGTTATAAGAATAATGTGCTACAAACTTATCCACTAGATCATTGAATGTTTTGATTCCTAGTGGTAAATACAAAAACCAATCCATTGCTTGGCCTCTCAAACTACATAGAAATAGTTGCATCAAATATGTTTCATTATGAGGGACTTTTATACAAGAAGCACACAATTCTCTAATGTGGTCTATAAGGATCACCTTTCCTTGTATACTTGTCAAATTTTGAAACTTCAAAGTTGGGAAAAAAAGGTATCATAACCCTTTTTTTTAAGGATATGGACATACGTCCTCTAAGGAATACCTTTAGTTGAAGATAAAATTTATATATCTATAATCTATTGTTGTAATATTTGGATCTATTAGGTAAGTATTTGCAAAGGACTACTTGTATCATCCTAAAAATTTAGCACCCATAATTGGATGTATTTAAGAAATATTAGACCCCATTTTGGTGATTTTAAGTTTTGAATGACCATTATGTTTGATCATAGCAACCTTCATTTCCTCCCCCACTCCTTTTTACCTTCTCTGACATCCCCATGAACTTTTAGCCCATTTTTCCTGGGACATGTCAACTATTTGACTTGTCCTTGGGTACAAGTTGACTGGTCAACTTGTCCCTGGGTACAATTCAACTGGTCAACTTGTCCCTGGGCTTTTGGCTCAAATTTTACCTAGAGTCCGATGCAGGGTTCTTCTTCCTAGGTTTTCAATTGTGGTCAACCTGGATCAAATTTGAATCAAAAATTTTAGGATTTACTATAAAAGGACCTCCTAGCCCCTCATTTGATAGAAAATAATCATATGCAAAATATATTCAAGCATTCAAGTTGAGCAATTGAAGATTTGGATTCAAGATTTGAAGGAAAGTATCCAATTCACGATCTCCAAGTCTCCAATCTCCCAAGATCCATTCAAGAAAAATAAATCTTCTCTAATTGATGCAAGTTTCTCTCCCATGATGGTGTAGAGGAATTATCAATCAATAAAAGTGTTATACACCAAATTTTAACCCTATTAAACTTGTAATCATAATGATCTGGTATAACATGAAAATCACTTCCAGGTTGTGGGACCTTTGCTAACTGAAGTAAAACATCCAGATTCTAGGTCGGTTCCTCTTGTATAATCACCTATTTTCTCTTTAAACTTGAAAAGTAAACTTGGGAGGAAAGGGGATAGAAAGAGAACTGAAAGACTGAAAGAAAAACTTAACCTACAAGGTGATACACCAAAAGTGACATGAATCACAACATAATGACTAAGCATTAGCATGAAATATTTGATTCAAGACAATCACAACTCCCTGAATAGGCTTGCAAAAGTGTTTCATAGAGAGGTCTAAGATGAAAAGAGACTATTCAGGGAAAGAAAAGATTTCACAAAGAATAGCTTATTCAAGGAATAGACACGGACTATGACCTGCAAAACAACATCCACTCCATCAAATAGGCACAAAAATGAGGCAAAATGATAGGGGATAAAAAAAATCCACAAGATCATCTAAATCAATCATCCACAATAGTGCACAGAGATGCAGAAAGAAAGAGGGTTTAAGTACTCCAAGATTTCTCTAATATTAGTCACTATATTATGCTTCAATAAGAGAAATACAAACAAGAAAACCCAGGGACAGAGAAAATGTCACAAAGAGTCTTTGCATAATCTGGAGCTTAATGATAAATTAAAAAAACATGAAAACTTGGGGGAAAAGAGAATGCCACAAAAATTATTGCATAAGCTTGAAAAACTAACTATAAAAGCTCCTAAAAATACTTATATACAACCTCCCCTAGCACACAGGCTCGGGAGTCAATCCATTCGATCATATCAGAGAAAAATTAGGGTTATAATAGATATCCATTAAACAATAAAAAACCCTAAAATAGTTAAGTATGTCCATTAATGCACTTGAAAAATATCTCAGAAGATCAGATTAGCTTTGAACATATCTCTCATTGTCATAAATTTGAGAAGATAGATCATCTCGATCCATCTACCTTCTCTGCAACTTGGAACATGTTGCAACCACTATGAAACCCTAAGAAAGAATTTGAATATTTAAAAATTCATTTATAACAGTCACAGGTGGTGCGGAATGTCATATTGATGGCTCAGGTTTGAAACTTTATCGACTTTAAAATAGAACCATTGATCTCCTTTAAGTTACCCGCGAGCACAGGATAAGATCTACCACATGGCATGCAAGCGCAATGCCTTGAACATTAACTATCTTCATCTTTTCTTTTGATTCATAGATCCCACCGTCACATCTTTACAAACTTGACTTTAGTTTAACCCTTTACTCGATACTCACTTCAACTCTGGCTGGGACACGTGTCAATAGGGTGCATTGGCTCAATGGTTAAAAACCTTCACCTTTATCTTTAAGCCTTTACACCTTTCATCAGATCTTTACAAAATTATAGCATCTTTACCACTTTTAAACCTGGGACTCATGACATTAGTAGTGCCAGATGTCACCTTGGTGCAATGCCTCAAACGTTAGATCTCGGTGATCTTTATCATAAGGAAAAGTGTCGTCCGCATGATCAAATAGAAATTGCTTGATTATTACCTTTACCTTCTCTTTAAGCCTGGCCCTACCATGGACACATGGCATGACAACATAATGCCTTGAACATTAGATTTTGAGCATCTTGGCTTTAAGTCATCATGCCCACTGTTGGATGAACATCAACTAAACTGGACATTAAATAGCCATAGATGGGCCCATGTTCTGACAACCTTCCACGCGTCAACACGGCACAATGCCTCAATGACTAACTATTTATCATCTCTTCTTTGAGGCAATGCTCAAACCGTTTGATAAAAAAGAACATGATCATAGTTTAACTAGCCAGAGACCTCACAGAAAGGTGACCCCGCTGTCCAGTGGCATGAAGGCACAATGCCTTGAAGAATCTTCACGTGTATCTGGGCGATAAAGGCTTTACAATGACCATTCAATTAATTCCCCTTGCAAGATGACATCACATTCCACTAAGAGCCTATCCCACCATGGACATGCATCAACAGAGTGTGATGCCTCAATGAATCTTTAGGTTTGATCTTGGTGATTAAGGCATCGCGACGACCGTCGGATGAAAAGGAGAATCTACTTCCCAGGGTAAATAAATTATTTTGGGACTTATGAAAAGGTAAACCCACTAGGAAAAAGGACATGGCCTCGCCGACAGACAACTTAAAACACGTGAAGAATATGAACTTAAGTGGCATGGAAATGTAACAAGGAATTAGAACGTACCACCAAATAACTAGGGTTTAAGATACTTCCATTGGGTATTTTTGTATTTAGGGCTTAACAAGCCATGAACAAGGGTTAAAACCAGACCTAAAAACATGCAAAGAGCAAGTTGAAGACCACGAACTTTGACAGAAACCTTACAAGTTTGGATCTACCCTTGTGGGAGACACATTTACTCCACTTGTAACCAAAATTGGATAGGATGAGAAATTTGGGTAACACAAGGAGATCCATTCATTCATCATTCTCTCTCTTCTTCCTTTACAAGTGGTTATAAAGCATATCAACATTCAAGATCTAGGAGTGGAAATCATAGATCCATGTATTTGTGAAGGCATCCTTGATTCTACATCTCATTCCAAGGTCACATCTTTGCATTCCAAGTACGTTTCAAGCATCTTCATGGATTTGAGTGATTACTATATTCGTCCATGAGGATTTCATGCAAGGTAAGTCAACAATATCTTTTCAAGGTGCACTTATTCTTCTCTATTTTTCCTTGTACTCACTTTATAAATCAGATCTATTATCTACATTACATTTACTTTCCATAAATTCATTTATATTAAAGGAAAACAAATCCTCACATTATGTAGATATCATATTGGCACCCTTGCTCTCTTAGTTGGGTTAATCTGATTCACTTTATTGTGGATTTGCATTTCCATGTATAGCATTGGATCTTGGTGAGTGATCTATATCTTGGCATTTCTCATCATTTTCCACTATACATTTTTCTGAACCCGATGTATGACATTTCCTCTTTTTATTTGGTAGTTAGATACTCTTTGCATGATCTTCTTTATATGCTTCTTGTTGGTAAAAAGATTCTCAACCTTACAGTTACATATGGTAGCTATTTTTAGTAAGTCAATCATTTGAGCACATAAATTTTCCAATTTTTTTTTTGGAGGTTCATTTTGGATATATAAGCACGTCAGTAAAATTTATAGCAAGATCATGTCTAGTTTTTAAGATATTGAGTTTTTTGTTTTTTTGACGAGATCATATGAAAACTTTGAAATCAATTTTGAAGGCCTTAGAGGCTCCAAAAAGGGGTCAAACATTTCCCAAGATAGTTCTTCACTGTCCAAGTTGTAGAGTGCTTTATGGAATTTCTGAAATGGGGTTATAATAGCCAATCGGGTACACCGTTCACAACTTATGGTCTTCGAAAGTTGGGTCTCCTGAAATAGGAAATGTAAAAATGCATCCAACATGTAAATGAGTTGTAAAAGGGAGTTACATGTTTTGGTGTGTGTGTATTGACACATCATAGGGCATATTTGATTATAGATAAGATGGGTGCCTCTTTTGGGGTGATTTTAGACCATGGTTTTGTAATACCATTTGGTGGTTTCTTGTATTGTATCTCCTATATAGTAGGTGTGTGAGATGGAGGTTTTTTGTAAGAGTCTTTTATCTTTCTAAATACCTCTGGATCTCTTATCGGCGATACTCTTGAAAAAATATTTCTCTGCAAGCATATTGTAATATTTTTTAATTGCTGAATAATATATTGGGCTACTTTTGGAGTGTGGGCTATTCTCCCAAACGGATTTTCCCCACATAAATCTTTGTGTTGTGTTATGAATGTTATTTATACTTGTGTTTATTTTTGTTAAGTTTTTGTAACTGTAAAAATGATCTGAGAAATTTTTTACATTATTCTCCCCTTAGGATTAGTGTAGGAAGTTGTCTTGCTACTTAACTTCCTTACAAGTGGTATCGAGCTTGATCACCTTTGGTTTCAGTTGTGGTTTGTTGGGTTTTTTAAACTAATATAGATTTGAGTGGGAGCTTGCATAGAAGGTACTTTGTGATCTTGTTGTGGGAATTTATAGATGGCAAGCTCTTCAAGGAGGATAGAGGTGGAGAACTTTTTAGGAAATAACTTTGAAATGTGAAAGCTAAAGATAGAGGATCTATTAATAGATCGAGATCTGTGGGATATTGTTGATGTGAATTCAATGAGACCTATAGATTCAAATGGGGTTGTTAAATATAATGTTATGGACCATAAAGCCAAGGGTCTAATTAGATTATTCCTTGCAGACTATGTTCTAATCAATTTCCATGAAGAATCCTTTGCAAAGAAGCTTTGGAAGAAGCTTGGTGAGATGTATCAAGAAAAATATTTAGTAAATGATATTTTATTGAGGAATAAGTGTTACTCCAATTGCACATTGAAGTTATCATTAGTTATCAAGATAGACGGTAGCAGAGTCAAAACAGGACAGTAGGTATATTCATCGAAGTATAGAGTTAATTGAGACCACTGATCACGCCCAGATTTAACTAAGTACAGTGATACCCGAGCTGACAGACTATACTAAGCAATAGAAAACACCAAGCTACAAAACATAACCAAACAACAATATAACCGAGATACATAGTCTACACCGAGCACCGAGAGACAGCATTAACCGAGTGGAACAGAGGCCACATAAAAGTTTTATATGGCACATTATTCTATGTAACAACTTTTTATCCGACCTAGATAATGGTTTACATGATCGAGGAGGACATTAATTACAGATATACAACATTAATTATTTATGTCTCCTATGTATAGATGATCAAGGTAAATTATGTACATCGTTGATCTTAGGGTAGGGATGTAATTGTTAAGCCCTAATTAGGTCATATTGTTAGATATATATATATAAATGTATAGATGTCATTTTGTAATGTATGTAAATCAAGCAATGATCATGTAGCCGCCATACTATAGACATCAAAGATTAGACAAGGGATTTTAAGGACAAGGAACTACATTACAGAAATAAGTTTTCAGAACAAAGGCAAGGCTACCGAGCGAAACAGAGCAAAAGGTATTATCATTCACATTGAGATGATATGTTTTGTATGCACTTAATGGATATGTATCATAAATATTAATATTATATATGTTTTAGATCAAAACTTATGTTACTCTCTAAAAATTGTAATAGAACCCAAATCTCTTAACAGAGTAGACTTAACCATCTTATTATAAATCTCCTAACCGGGTGCACACATAGATTGTGTTGCTAAATCCTCACACAAGGTAGATCTAATCGATGTCATTGTTACTCCTAATAGGGTAAGAAAATCAGAATTGATCACTCTTTGTAAGCTTTAATAGGCTTATTTATTGTTGCAGTAGTGAAGTTTTGTGGGTCTCATCCTCACCGCAGTTTTAACCTTCTAACAGGGATTTTCTGCGATACCGAAATACTAGTGTCATGAGTACTTAATTTCATGTATGTGTATTGTTTGTTTTACATGCATTTAAATTTTAGCAGTGATACTATATGTCTTATATAAGAAATCTACTCAGTCTATGATACAAAATTGTGGTTACAAAGAATTGATTAAAAAAAATTTAAGGGTACTGATTCACCCCTCGCCTCTCAGTACACACCCTTTCCATTATCCCAAAAATTGGTATCAAATATAGTTCTCTTATTTTGAAGGTTTAATCACTGAAGAGAAAATATCTTACAAGTGAAAGGTATACACTTGGAAAAACTATTGAAAATCAGAAGTTATAGCTGCAAATCTATGCCGAACAATACAAGGAAGCCAAAGAGAAACTCAGGGCGATGTTGATTAGAGAAAGGACATGTCACTTCATTGTCGTAAGATTGATTATCATGAAGAAGAGATTCATGACCCATTTGATACATATGGATTAGAATCTAGTAGTATATCTGATGCATCTGAAGGAATCATATCAAAACTATCTGAAAGAAATCAACAACTTACTGAACAAGTGAAATCATTGCAGATCGTTCAAGATACACAAATGGTTAGAATACTTGAAGTCTTGAATGATGCAAAGAAATATGAACAAGATAGGAACATTTTTGTTGATGACAGAAGACAAATGACTAAAAAACTACAAGAGAAAGAAACTGAGATATCGAGACTTACTGAACATTACTTTGAGATCACTAATCAAGTGGTTGCTATGAATTATGAGGCAAACCGAGTGAATACTGAAATTTCAAAAAGAATAAATGATATTGGTGTATTGAAAGAAGAAAATGAAAAATTGAGAAATGAAGTGAAGATTTTACAACAACATTAAGAGATATGAAGAAAGCACTAAGAGAATGGATGAATTTCTGAATCATCAAAGAAGACTGAACAACAATATCATATTAGGGTATACCGAAAAAGGATAATTGTCAAATCAAGGTGAACAAAGGAATGTATACTCAAATCCAAAGCCTAAGAATCCCTCTTTCCATTACTTTGGAAAACCTGGTCAGTACACATCAAATGTTTGCAGGAGAAAAGCAAAAGGTATTCCTAGAAACCCTCCTAAATTTAATGGTATTTGTTATAATTGTAATAAGCATGGAAATCAAGCACATGAGTGTAGATCCAAGTTGAAAAAAACACAAAATAAACCATACATAGATAATAATTTCAAAACTGCAACATGCATGGTCATACATCATAGGCATGCAAAAGGAACACAAAGAAAATCTGGAAGCCTAAAGGACAAGAAAAGGTAAATCAACTGAGAAGACAAGGCAAAGCTTATGCATGGTATTATAACACTTGGAGTAGTTGTATAGCATGTGGAAAATATGGGCATATAGCATAAAATTATATGAGACAATGGCGAACCAAGTCTAGGAATTGGTCAAACTCTGGTATGGCATGCTCTCACTATCATAAAGTCGGTCACTTAAGCAGAGATTATGCAGACCGAATAAATACTTATGGAAATGGCAATACAATTCATGAAATTGTAAGGATTAGAAATCAAATGTGGAGAAGAGCATCAAATGATAATGCAGGACCAAGCACAATAGTTGGTGACACCTCATATAATGGGTTAGGTGGCTCCACCATCTCCAACTAAGATATATAAGCAGGAAAGGAACTATGTTTTGAAAAGCTAAATCTTACATCAGTTCCTATATTCATTGCACATATACCAAATTAGCATGAATTGAGATGCACTATGGTATTTTAATTTTGATTTATTTGATCTTGTTGAGTCGGTAAATATGTACCAAGTTGGAACTACCAGTCAGTGAAAATGTGAAGAGACAAATGAGTTGCTATGCTAACTGAGTATATGGTATACTCACCGAGCTGAAGCATTGTTAGTGTTAACTGAGCATTATGTTTGTTCACCGAGTAGTTGGTGAGAATAATTTATTGACCACCCTAAGTCATTTGCTATAAATTTAGTCAACATGAACTCATTTTTTCACACCGTGATCACAGAGAAGAACAGAGAAAAGAGATAACAATTGCAGCAAAGATTTTTCAAAGCATTCTACAGAGATTTAAGAGTGTTCCAAGCACAAAGAGGTTATTTAGTACACATTATGTTATTCCTGAGCTATTTAGAAACCATTCGTGTAAGCCCTAAACCACAAATCATTATGTCTGCATCTCGAACCATGAAGTCCAAGATGGAGAAAGATAAAAATATCATTTTGGTGAAGAACTCCACTTGCACAAAGCCGCACTATAAGATCCATCCACAGGTTGTAGCATAACTAGATGACAAAGGTATGTTTTCATCTATCCAGCCTAGGGTTTTACTAGTCCAGGACATGTGTGCCTACATTCACTGCAAAATAGGTGAAATTGGATACTTTGAACTTATTTCCACTTATCAATCACTATGCGTAGATGGAAAATTGAAGGAAGATCACAAACATTTTGAGGTTAAAGGGTTAACCTATGCCCTAGATTTTCAAAAGGTATTCAAGACCGAGTGGATTTGCATTTTTTTGATCTGTGAACATGATGGAAAGCTATGGTTGGATGAGCCCAAGAAAATAACCAAGGATTTTATTCATGTTGTGACAGGTTATCCCATATATGATAAATCAAAGGCATTCAGGCATCCATCGAGAACAGAAATAGAGAAGTTAATAGGAGCCAAATGGGATGGTAGAGGTCTCAAGATCAATTGCATCGATGATCCTCAAATGAGGTTTGGTTCTTGTCATTGGTTATAAAATATTCCAATCTATAAAAATGTACAGTGTTACTTACAGAGTTGTAAACATAGCCTACAAATTTGTCAAGAAAGGAGCACAATTTGACCTTGTCAAGCTGTTGTAGAGGCAATTTGAAGAAAACATGAAGACTATCATAACTGCACAGTCAAATACATGTAAGTTTGGGTCCCTACTACTATGCATATTTTTCTACCTACAAAATTTATTTACATCCGTCGGTACAGTAAAATGGAAGTCCAACCGACCAGTTATAATGAAAATCAATGATATGATTACAAGCCTAGGAACAAATTTTGAACTAGTCATGAATGACTATTTTGCCAAGTTTAAGGCTAGGATGGAAAAGACGACTAGAATTCCACTACAATTAGTAGATAAGTACAAAGATGATATGTTTTGTAGTTGATACTAATACAACTCTAATCAAGGTAGTACAACCAAGGACAACATGGCTACCTCCATTAGAATATGAATTAGATATTGATACTGCATCTAAAGCTATTGAAAAATTGTTGAATGAACCTGTTCACAATTCTTCCATGAGATTTGGCACATTTGATGACGCTAAGACCCTGATATATATAGGTCTACAAGTAGAAAAAATGGGCAAGAAAAAGACAAAGATTGTGAAAACATTGAAGAGGAAATTTTCTATAACATATGAAGAGTTAGATAAAATAGTAGATGATACTAAGGAGCAGACCTCAGTCGGTAAAGATGATGAACCGAAACATGATACTGATGCCACCGAATCTTATAAAGAAAAAGATAAGGCACCTAAGGCAAAAAGGGGAAAAAGTATAAAGACTGAGTCTCCATCGCAGACCGGATCACAATCGGTGACTATGGATTCCCAACCTTTGAAGAAATGTATTGCAAATATTTCAAGACCCTCACCAAAGTTTACATACTAGACAAGAAAATAGAAGGGTACTACCGAGAATCCTGCACTGAGGCAAAGGAAAATATATGTAAGGAACAAAGATGACAAGGATGATTCTAATGAAAATCCATATCAATTCAAGGTTGTACAAAATAAGGTACCTCAGGCTATTGATGAGATTGGAGAGGAAATTATCACAACCAGATGGTTAGGACATCCAAAGATACATGCCTATTCTAATCTGACTACTGAGAATAAGGACAAGCTCGAAGAAGCAATCATAGGTATGATGATCAACTTTAAACAAGTTCTAGTTGAATTTTATTCTTATCTTCCATTTGAGTTATATGATAAGATATCATCAAGATGGACTTATACACTGCACACTAAGAAATAGATAAGAGAGGCAGCTCTTAGACTAACTAAAGCTGACTGCACAGTAGAACAGATAAATGATATCATGCAGCAGTATGCCAATAAATTTCCTAAGAAGGCACGAGCACTGAACATCTTGCAAGTAAATATGAAAGAAGTGGGTATAGAGAGCACACAAATATGGAATCCACTGACAAAAATGCAAGATACCAAGGAAGACATAAACATTGCATCCACAGTCGATACCGAGAGAGATCGACCGACCATACAACCCATAGATGTTGATGATGCAGATGTTAACAATATATTGGATGAAATTCCTCAATTAATGACTAACATGACTAACCCAGAGATCACCAAAATGACATAACTGAAGTCGATCCTGACGATAAAGATAAGGAAGATGAGATAGTCAGAGAAACCAAGACTTTAGATGAGCAAGATACATCACAAGTCACCCGACTAGATGTACCAGGACAACTACCTATTTTAGTACAGGATATTGAAATAGAGAATGAAGCACAGAAGAAAAAGACACCTGAGTAGGTTACATATACAAATGAAGATAAGGGTGATCAACAAGGTACACAGACCAAGCACAGTGGTGGAACAACCCAAGGTGATACACAAAAAGATACCACTGATGCAGAAGAAACAAAAGGTGAAGGTAATACAGATAACATAGTTAATACAGTAGATCCCTCTACTACAAATACAAAGTTAGTTACTAAAGCACCTCACCAAGTCATCATAGCGAGTCCCGAGCAAGCCAAGTCAGAACCTGATCAAAAGGCTCAATTGGCATTAACTCTATCTCCTACATCTAGTGTCCAAGGGAAGAAAAAGAAGAAGAAGAAAGGAAACAAGAACGTCATTACATTGGATGAAATCCTAGAGATTCTAGCAGGGGATCCAAGGACACTCAATCCCAAAACATTGACAAAATATGGTGAATTATGTACCAGGAAAGCAGCACAGGATAAGTTAAGACAAGAACACAAGAATGCACAAGTATTAGAAGCTGCCAAGGAGATTCTTCAGAAAGTTGTCCCAGATTTAGATATCAATGAAACATCCCCCATCATTGATAAACTTGCACTTCTTACCAAGGCTATTAAAAAACCTAATTTTTATGCCGAGCATAAATTGAAAGAAAGAGCAGAGAAGAAGATTCAATACAAGGTCACAGAGAAGATCAGCCAGGTAGTGGCAGTCAATAAGGTAACTCTGTCTAAATTTGTGAATGGAATAGAAGCTATCATATCTGAAACCATCACATTTCTATAGAAGCTATGCAATATAGATCACTTCACTACCAAGATTAGTGAAAAGATATAGAAAATAGATCACGATCTTAAGGATAGTGCAAACAGTTTATCAACCGAGCAACATGCATTGTAGATGAATTACAACAAAGTTCTCCAAACCTAGCGGTTGAGACTAGACTTGAAGAAAGAACAAGAGACAATCAAAGAACAAGTAACCGAGCTCCAAGCAACGTTACTACCACATTTGGTAATGACGCAAAAACATGTGACATTGGCAAAGACTTTAATTGCCACCCTAGATTTATCAGTGACAAACAGCATTTATGATATGCATGCTCAAATCAATTTAGAACAACTTACCCTCGAGCATTTAAAGGAGGAATGGGAGAATCTATTGGAAACTCTTAAGAACACCCATTCTACCATTTTTGACAAATTTTAAGTTATACTCCTTTTGTCATTATTTTCAAAAAAGGGGGAAATATATGTATATCTGTATAGTGAAGGGAGATACAGTCAGGATGCATTCATATACATATACTGAGTATATACAAAGGGAGAGTGTGTGTACAAAGAGGGAATCATCATTATTATGTATATTGCTATATATAGTAATAAGTTTTTGATACTAATGCCAAAGGGGGAGAATTTTACTCCAATTGGACATTGAAGTTGTCATTATTTATCAAGACAGGCGGTAACAAAGTCAAAATAGGATAGTTGGTATATTCACCGAAGTACAAAGTTAACCGAGAGCACTGATCACACCCAGAGTTAACCGAGTATAGCGATACCTGAGCTGAAAGACTATACTAAGCACTAGATAGCACCAAGTTACATAGCATAACTGAACAACAGTATAATCAAGATACATAGTCTACACCGAGCACCAAGAGACAGCATTAACCGAGTGGAACAGAGGTCGCATAAAAGTTTTATATGGCACATTATTATATGTAAAAAAAATTTAGCCAACCTAGATAATGGTTTACACGATCAAGGAGGGCATTAGTTACGGATATACAACATTAATTGTTTATGTCTCTTATGTGTAGATGATCAAGGTAAATTATGTACATCGTTGATCTTAGGGTAGGGATGTAATTGTTAAGCCCTAGTTAGGTCATATCCTTTGATATATAAATGTATAGATGTCATTTTGTATTGTATGTAGATCAAGCAATGATCAAGTAGCCGCCATACTATACACATCAAAGATCAAAAAAGGGATTTTAAGGACAAGGAACTACATTGCAAAAATCAGTTTTTAGAACTAAGGCAAGACTACCGAGCATAACAGAGCAGAAGGTATTATCATTCACATTGAGGTAATATTTTTTGTATGCACTTAATGGATCTGTATCAAAAATATTAAGATTCTATATGTTTCATATCAAAACTTCTATTATTCTCTAACAATTGTAATAGAACCCAAATCTCTTAACAGAGTAGACTTAACCGTCTTATTGTAAATCTCCTAACCGATTGCACACAAATATTGTGTTCCTAAATCCTCACACAAGATAGATCTAATCGGTCTCATTGTTACTCCTAACAGGGTAAGATCATCAGAAGTGATCACTCTTTGTAATTTTTAACAGGCTTCTTTATTGTTGCAGTAGTGAAGTTTTGTGGGTATCATCCTCACCGCATTTTTTACCTTCTAATAGGAGTTTTTTGCAATACCAAAATACTAGTGTCATGAGTACATAATTTCATGTATGTGTATTTTTTATTTTACATGCATTTACATTTCAGCAGTGATACTATATGTTTGATATAAGCAATATACTCAGTTGGTTAATACAGAATAATGGTTACAAAGAATTGATTAAAGGTTTTTAAGGGTACTGATTCCCTCTCAGTATACACCCTTTCCATTATCCAAAAAATAAGTTATATTATTTGATAATGGAGGAGGGTGGACAAGTTACAGACCACATAGAAGAATTCAATATGTTGGTGGCTCAGTTGGCATCTGTTGGTATTAAAATGGATGAAAAGGAGAAATGTATGATCATTCTTTGTTCTTTGCCTGATACATGGGATTCACTTGTTATGGATATTAGCAGTAATTCTATTGTTTTGAGGATGGAAGATGTGGTGGGTTCTTTTCTTTCTAAAGAGATGAGGAGGAAGGTATCCATCAATGCCAAGGAATCCCTAGTTACCCATGGAAGACCTAAGGGAAAAGGAAAGAAGAATGAGAAGCATAACAAGTCTAAATCCAAAGGGAGATCCAAATCTCCTAGAAATTCCAAATTCATTTGTTGGAATTATGGTAAGCCTGGTCATGTTTGTAAGGATTGTAAAGAAGAGAAGAAAAAGAAGAAAAAGAAGAAATTTAATTTTGAGTCTGAGAAGGAAGATGATGATGTGTTCATTCTAGATTTGGCCACTCATGCATGTGATGATGCATGTTAATTGACTTAGGTGCATCCTTTCATATGACCTCTAATAGAGATTGGTTTTCTGAATATGAAGAATTTGACAGAGGCAGTGTGTACTTGGGTGATAATTCTAATTTAAATATTGTTGATCGTGTTAAAGTTAAAATTAAGTTTCCTGATGGTAGAATAAGAAAGATTAGTGGTGTGCTTCATCTCCCTGGTATAAGATGAAATTTATTGTCTGTTAGAAAATTGATAGATTCAGGTATGTCGGTAGTCTTTTCATATGCAGGGTGCAAAATGTTGAGAGTTTCTATGGTGGTTGCTAAAGGTCTCAGAATTGTCACCTTGTACAAACTAGATGCATACACTTTTGAGTGTAATAGTACTTCTATGGAGACCAAAACTGTAGATACTTCATTGGAAAAGGTGAGAGTTTCACCTACATCATATGGAATTGTATTTTGGGTACCTAAGGGTTCTTTTTCTTCTGAATCAAAGTTGGCTACAGATAAGACTGTGTTGTGGGATCAAAGACTTGACTACATTGGAGAAAATAGTCTAAGGACCTTGAAAAAGAAAAAATGTATTAAAGGTTTGAATGATTGTAATCTTGACTTTAATTTCTATGAGCATTGCATTTATGGAAAACAAAATTGTGTTTTCTTTTACTCGAATTCTCATAAATTTTATGGTGTGTTGGATCTTATTCATTCTGATGTGTTTGGTCTTGTTGATGTTCCTTACATTGGAAAATCCACATATTATGTTTCATTTATTGATGATTATAGCAGAAGGACATGGGTATATTTTATAAAGAGTTAATATGATGTTTTCAGTAAATTTAAGGAATTTAAATCAATGGTTGAATTATAGACTAGAAGGAAAATAGAAAGGTTGAGAACTGATAATGGTGGTAAATTTTTCTCTAATTATTTTGATAGATTTTGTAAATATTGTGGCATTCATAGGAAGAAGCAACTCCGTATTCTCCACAAAAGAATAGAGTTGCAGAAAGGATGAACATGACATTTATGGAGAAGGGTTGGAGTATCTTGAGTGGTGTTGGCCTTGAAAAAATATTTTGGGTTGAATTTGTTGCCACTTCTTGCTACTTGATTATAGGTCTCCTACATCAGCTCTTGTTGATATGGAAGCACGGTCAGGTCATAATCCTTCTTTGAGATATCTTAGAGTTTTTGGATATGAGGCCTATGCATATGTGCCAAAGGAGAAGCAAACAAAATTGGAGACCAAGTTTGTGAAATGTATCCTCATCAGAATTCATGGTGTGAAAGGATACAAGCTTTGGTACCCTATTACACAGAAGGTAATTCATAGTAGAAGTGTTATTTTTAGATAAATTAAGCCTTCTTATCTTACATTATAGCCTGAAAAAACTAAAAAGGGTAGAAAGGAAGATGTGATTCAATTGTCTTCTACGCCTGAGAAATTTGAATCGAGGCCCTAAGACAGACAAGAAGTTGAGGAGAGCTCATCTAGCTCTGTATCTTCAGAAGAGGAGAAAGAATCTCCAACTCAGCTTGTTCAAAGGTATACAAGGTAGAGACAACCACCTAAAAGGTATTCACCTAAAGACTAGAGACATGTTTTTTCCATGAATACTAGTGTTGATGAACCTATATTTGTAGAAGAGGCACTAGGTATGGATGATGCAGAATCCTAGAAGATTGCTATGGATGAAGAAATAGAAGCTTTGAAAAAGAATGATATATGGGATCTTGTACTATTGCTTGAAGGATGAAAACTTGTTGGCTACAAATGGGTTTTCAAGAAAAATATTGGTTCAGATGGAAGCATTGAGAAGTATAAAGAAAGGTTGGTTTCAAAGATTGCTCCCGAGTTGAGGGTGTTGATTATGGTGAGATATTCTCTCCTTTTGCAGAAATGACATTCATTCAATTTTTTCTTTCTATTGTTGTTTCTTATGATTTAGAAGTTGAACAAATGGATGTGAAAACTTCTTTCCTTCATGGTAATTTGGAGGAGAGTATTTACATGAAACAGCCAGAGCACTACATGGTAAAAGGTAAAAGTAATTTGGTTTGAAAATTGAAGAAATCTTTGTATAACCTCAAGCATAGTCCTAGGATGTGGTACCATAAATTTGATACATATGTGTTGAGTTTGGGTTTTGAGTGTTCTAAATCACATCATTGTATTTATAATAAATATAATGGTGGTCGATTCTTGTACATTGCATTATATGTTGATGATATTTTATTCATTGGTAAAGAGAAAGTTATGATTGTAGAACTAAAGTCATGGCTTTCTGTTGAATTTGAAATGAAAGACATTGGTGCAGCTAAACACATTCTTGGGGTGGAAATTGAAAGAGAAAGAGTGAACACAAATATGGCTAGGCTAGAGTAAGTATGTGAACTCGGTTTTATAGAGATTCAACATGTAGGATTGTAGGTCATTATGTGTTCCTTTTAAGGTTGGAATAAAATTATCTATTTTAGATTGTCTACATCTCCATCTGAGATGGAAGAAATAAGAAGAGTACCTTACCAAAGTGCAGTTGGAAGTTTGATGTATGTTATGGTTTGTACTAGACCAGACCTTTTCCAAGTAGTGGGAGTTCTATCTAGATATATATCTAATCCTGGTAGAGTTCATTGGGATGCATTTAAAAGAGTCTTCGGATATTTGAAAGGTACCTTAAAATATTTTGTGTTTTATCATGGTAATATGATGGGAAACAAAATTTTCATTGATATTCATGGATATGTGAATGTAAATTGGGCAAGCGATATTGATCACAGAAGATCCACCAGTGCTTATGTTTTACATTATTTAGTGGTGCAATTAGTTGGATGAGGAAGCAACAGGTTGTGGTTGCTTTTTCCACTACTAAAGCAAAGTATATGGAAGCTTCTCATGCTTGTAAAGAATCCATTTGACTTAAGAGACTATGTTTAGATATTGGAATAAAACAAGGAGTGGTAAAGATTTATTTTGATAGTCATAGTGTGATCTACCTAGCGAAGAACCTGAATTTTCATGCTAGAACCAAGCACATTGATGTTCAGTATCATTTTGTCAAAGCTATGACTAAGGATGGTAAGGTGAGGTTGGTTAAGGTAGATAATTTGATGAATGTTGCAGATTCATTAACAAAGGTTGTGAGCACAGAGAAGTTCAGATGGTGTTCGGATTCTATGGGCCTCATGGCCCCCAGCAATTAAATAATGGTGTAGATACTCCATTTTCTCTTTCTTTCAAGGTGTTCGACAAGTTGGAGATTGTTGGGAAAATGTGTCTCAACCTTGCAGTTACATATAGCAGCTATTTTTAGTAAGTCGCTCATTTGAGCATGAAATATTTCCAATTTCTTTTCTCAAGGTTCATTTTGGATATAGAAGCACTTTGGTAAATTTTGTTGGAAATATCATGTTCATTTTTTAAGATATTAATTTTTCATTTTTTTGACAGGGTCATACGAAAACTTTGAACTCAATTTTGAAAGCCTTAGAGGCTCCGAAAAGGGGTCAAACTTTGCTGGTTTATTGTTTCACCATCCAAATTGTAGATCACTACATGGAATTTGCAAAATGGTGTTATAATATCCAATCGGTTACACGGTTCACAAGTAATGGTTTCCAGAAGTTGGGTATCTTGAAATAGGAAATGTAAAAATGCATCGAACATGTAAATGAGTTGTAAAAGAGAGTTACACATGTGGTGTGTGTATTGACATGTCATAGGTAAACTTTTATTGGAGATAAGATGGGCGCTTCTTTTTGGGGTGGTTTTAGCCCATGGTTTTGTAATACCATTTGACGGTTTCTTGTATTGTATCTCCTATATAGTAGGTGTGTGAGATGGAGGTTTTGTGTAAGAGTCTTATAGCTTTTGAAATAGCTCTGGATCTCTAATTGGCTATAGTCCTGAAAGAATCTTTCTCTGCAAGTATATTGTAATTTTTTTTTGTTTGCTAAATAATATATTGGGATGCTTTTGGAGTGTAGGGTTTTTCTCCCGAATGGGTTTTGCCCACGTAAATATTTGTGTTTTGGTATGAATGCTATGTATCGTTATGTTTATTTTTGTTAAGTTTCTATAACTGTAAAATGATCTGAGAAATGTTTTACATTATTCTCCCCTCAGTGTTAGTGTAGGAAGTTTTCCAGCTACTTAACTTCCTTACACTTCTTTAGATCTAGATCTATTTGTGTATGATTTACATTACATCTTTGCATTTGTTAATTAAATGTATTTTTCATAACCTTACATTATATCTATATCTTTCCCTTCATTTTATTGTGTATGATTGTTATCAATTTGAGTCCTACTTATAGGATTCTGGTTAGGATAAGTCATATATTTATGGGTTCTTTTGATCATGAGCCTTCTTTCTTTCCTAGGAATCTTGATGAGACCAACATGCATACTAATGACATCAATCCTGTCATGGAGAAAAACTCTTCCCATTCTTCTCATGATGAAGATGAGGCTTTAATATTGCCTCTTATACAAGTCCAAAAACTTTCCAATGACTTTGAGAAATTTGAACAACGGTTAGGACAAGAAAACCCTTATCCCAAATTCATTTCCGTTGTAGAATATTTAAGGCAGCTAATCCATAATGATTAACATGGTGTTAACATCTTGCATAGTATCTCTCATCTCATTTATAATAATGTTAAGCCTCTTAGAGATTTTTCTCATGAGCTAGGCTTCATTCCACCTACCAATAGTGTTGAGACCTTTAGGCCTATTTCTACCTCTATCCCTAGCATCTCTACTTATGCTCCCCTTATCATAACAACTTCCACTCAAAATCTCAATCCTACACATGTTAGCATCCCTAATCCTATTTATGCTTATATTCCTTCAATTGTGCCATGTGTTTCCTTACCTTCATCTATGTCCACTTACCATAGTGTGCCTTTTTCATAATCAATCATTCCTTCTCTCTCATAATGATCCTAATATTTCAAACATGCCTCCTACCAATCTTTCTAACGATCCTACCATTAATAGCTTGACTCAAACTGTGTCTTCTTTACAATAAAAAATTTCTTCAATGACTCAATCCAAGTTCAACATTTCTACTTGTGACATTTCTAGTCCTTTGTCTTTGGATATGATACATGTCCTTATCCCACAATATATGGAGATTCCTCATCTTGAGACCTATAATGGTAAGGGTGATCCTTTGAATCATGTAAAAACCTTTCAAACCTTGTGTAGTGATTTCTCTCATGACCATAGGTTCATGGAAAAGTTATATACTAGAACCTTTTGAGATAAATCCTTGCAATGGTATATTCTATGTCTACTTATTCTATTGATTCCTTTCAAAATCTTGCTAATGCTTTCATTGAACAATTTCAAAATAACATTGGTCCTAAAATTTCTTTGATAGATTTAATGAATTGTAAATAAGGTGTTAAATAAAAAGTGACTGATTTTATTGGTATATTTAAGTATTTGCATGCTCGGATTTCTTATCATGTGTCTGATATTGATGTGAAACATATTTTCATTTCTAATTTACAAAAAGACATTAGATATAAGATTCTACTTTCTGGGGGATTACCCCGCAACACAACAGATGTTGTGCACCCTCATAAGAGGGAGGTCATGTGTTCGAGTCTCAGCATGTTGATATGTTGGCTCGAACATTTCCCTTCCCACGCGACCCGAAGATAGACTGCGCACATTTGATGAGGGAGAGATTGGTGGAGTTACCAAGGCAACGATGGCTAAGGAAATGGAGAAAGGTTGGTGCTAGTTCGGTGGAGGCTTATTCAGCTGGGGTGACACTTGGCGTCCAAAAGGTTTGTTGGGAGACATAAGGAGTTGTGACTGGAGTGATAAGGTTCCAGTTCCTTCCGTGTGAAGGGATAAGGTGCAATTGGGAGTTATAAGGAGATTGGAGGTTGTGCACGGACATATTGGAGAGATAAGGTGTGTCATGGAACTAGGAGTGATAAGGTGGATTTGTGGGAGACATAAGGTGGTTGTCGGCGCTTGGAGAGATAAGGGTGGATGTTGATATAGGTGGTCTTCGTGCAGGGGAGGTATAAGGATGGGCGTGATACTACCATTGGAGGGATAAGGATTTTAATAGGATGGAAAGAATTCCAATCAATTTTGAGGATGAGTTCCCTCAAAAATATAGCCTCACTGGTTCATAGCTCCAGTCAAAAGCGATTACCGACCAAAAAAAAATCTACTTTCTGAATTCTCTTTTTTTAATCCATTATGTGTGATGCTTCATAATTATTAATTGTAAGTGAGTCATTTTGAGAGTTCCACCCCAATGGCTCCATTTGATAAGAGTGATTCTACATCCAAAAATTTCAACAAGTTTTAGAAACCAAATAACTTTATTAAGATCAACAATTCATCCAACAATGTTGATGAACAAGAGGCAACAACATCCAAAGGTGTGGCACTCACAGCTAGCAAAAAAAGTGGAATGGCAGAGAGGAGAGGAGGAGAGCGTGTGGTTGGAGGGAATTTGAATTCCCCTTTGGGCGTGAAACCTGCTGGAGGAGGATTGCAGACGAACCTAGGTGAAGGCAGCAGGATCATCAAGGGAGGAGAGAAGGACGCAGAAGGGGACAAAGACCCAGATTGCAATCGTCCTTGAGAAGGAGGTAAACGGGACTTTTTGAACAATGAAATGAGCGGGAAAGAGACCTCTGGCAATGTTCAGAAATTGTCTGTGCTAGTGATTCAGGAAAAATTAAAAGATGTAGCAGTGGAGGGCTCCACAAAAGAGATAAGGGAGGACACTCATCCATCAAGATTCCAAATCACTAAGGATGCACCAAAGATAACGAAAGGTGATGTTAAGTCTTCTGAAGTAAAAGATGGTCAACCTTTAGTTAAAAATATTGCTAATGGATGCTGGTCCTCTCTTTTTGGTGTGAAACCTACTGGGAAATCTTCTTTTCCCCTTGTTGACAATACGTCAGACCCTGAGAAAGGAATATTTAGCATTTCTCTCCCTGATTCACTGGTTGATCATACAGTAGCTTTAATGAAAAATACGCTAATAGGAAATTTTATGAGCCCAAGACCTAACATTGATACAGTAAGGGCTTATGCCGCAAGGAAATGGAGACTAAAAGGTCAAGTTGACATAGCTGCCCTTCCAAAAGGTTTTTTCACTTTTGAGTTTTCTAGCTCTGAAGACCTTTCTGCAGTTCTGTGTGGGGGTCCTTGGTTGTTTGGTAAATCATCTTTGGCTCTTCAAAAGTGGGGCACAAATATGGACCTCAATATGGATATATTTGAATCAGCCCCAGTGTGGGTAAGATTCCAGGGACTTCCTCTGGAATACTAGCATGAAGATGTCTTTTCGGGGTTGGCTCACTCGTTTGGGGAGCTCTTAACCATAGATCCAATGACAGCTGCTAAGAATAGATTAGTCTATGCAAGAATTTGTGTCAACATTAATCAAAAGATAGATCTCCCGGAAGTTATCTCTATCAAATCAAAGCTGGGAACCTATAATCAAGTTGTGGAGTTTGAAACAATCCCATTTGCCTACTTTACCTGTAAAAAATCTGGTCATTGGGCAAAACAATGTCCTCTTAAACCTTCTATTAAAGCTAAAAATAAAGATTCAAGGGTTGTTTGGAAAGAGAAAAAATCTCCCTCTCTTCCAATCCCTTTGAATGTTTTAGAAGAGAAAGAAACAACAGAA
>MU224169.1:92846-123271 GCA_018584345.1 Thuja plicata | reverse complement strand
ACATCTCCTTGACTGTTAAAATACCTACTTGCAATATTTTTTAATTATAATAGACTATGTATAATTAAAACACTATAGAATCTATAAGAGATATTCTTGACTCTGATCTCTACAAAAGGGTATTTTTATATTTTAAAAAAAATATCATTAAAAAGTCTTAGAGTTATTGAAACGTCACTTTTCTGAAATAATTATATTTCTACGGTAATTGGCCTCAAAGTGGTATAAAACATGCATTGAATAGACATTTCCAATTGGAAAAGTTAAAAACCTTATCTAACTTAACTATAATGAATCTAGCTAGACCATATGTTTGGAAAAAATTAATTTTTAGTTAGAAATACTAAAATTCAGTTGTGCTGATAAGTTGTCCTAAAAGGTGACAGATTATTGTGCTTTTACCCGTCAATCTATAGCTACAATTTGGATAAATGGGTGCAGAGTGACCTGGTTGAACTTAAGAATAGATGCATCAAGCTGGAAAACAAGAGCTCCTTGATTGAAGAAACTATGACTACTCTTAGAAATGATCTTTCCCATAATATCAATGTTCCTATTTATGATCATGGCTCTGAAATTGATGAAAAAATCAAAAAAGCTGTTGAGTTAGCCATGATACCTATTCAGAAGAAAATTAGCGGGAATGAAGAAATGTTGAAACATTTGCTTACGCTGGTGAATACTGGAATGAGGGCTACTCTAGAGAATCTGATGTCTCTGAGAAATTGTCTGGAAGGTAATAAAGACATCGCTGAACATTCTGTTACTTCCCAGCAGATGGGACCAGGTACCCAAACAAGATCCAAGAAGCAGAAGGTTGAGGATCCGAATCTCCAAAAGCTGAGAGAGAATGTGATGACTATGAAGACTCAGCTGGAGGATTCTGAGAGTTTTTTGAAAACTCTGTTCTGATTTCGGTGCTGGCGGTTTTTTTCTCTGTTTTCCTTCCAGCGTTTCTTTTGTTTTTTTGTCTTGCTTATGCTTATTGCTAAATTTGGGATCTGTCCCTTCGTAGCCTGCTTCCTTCCTAGGGGCAGCATGATGTTCTCTGGGCTCTAATGCCTTTCCTTCCTCTACTTTTTTAAAGGGTTTCGGGGTCCCTTCAAAACCTATTTTTACCGTAATCAAAAACATCCAAAGGTGTGGCTCCTTTTTCATCAATTTTTAGACCTACTCTTAATTTTACTCAATTTTCTAAATCTTTGCATAATGTGATGTTGAAGTTAATTAATGCTAATGTATTAACAGTTCCTCCTATCAAACCAATTGATACATCCAAACCTTTACCCAAAAAATTTGATCACAAAACTTTCTATCAATACCATCGTCAACCTGGACATGATACTTAAAAATGTTTGCATTTGAAAGTTTTTATCCAAGACCTCGTTGATTCTAATGCCATAAATCTTGAGGGTATTAATGATCAAGGAAACAAATATGTAGCACCTCCCAACATATACCAATCATTTGCCTTCTCATTCCACCAATATCATTGAGTCTACCCAACCTTCGTCTTCCTCTTCCACCTAGCTTATTGACTATGATGATAAAGTTCATGAATCCAATCATGTTGTCAACCTCATTGACCAAACCAAACCTAAACCTGAACATGAGATTTGTATTACCTTTGACCCTGTTGAGACAATTAAAGTACCTGATGGTCCTCCCTATATTGTGGCAACGGTTAATGGCCTTCATTCCCGTGGTATCCTTATTGACCCTATTTGCATGGTGATTGTGATAACTGAATAACATTTGTTTAGTAGATAATTATAATGTAATTTTTTATGATAAATCTGATGCTATGATCCAAACTTGCAATGATTTCATTTATCCTTCCCATGGTTCTATCTCCTTTCCTATTGAAGTTGGTGGTAAATCTTTAGATGTTACCTTCACTACGATCCCAGCTTTTGTTCAATTTCAAGTCAAACTTGGTCTTCCTTGGCTCACCTCCATGAAAGTCATGGCCTCTCCTATTCATAAATGTCTTAAATTTCCTCACAATGGAGAAATCATGACTATTAATCATAAACTCTATCGACCTTCAATGCCTTAAGATTTGGATGACCTTGATTTCTTTTTTCCTTCCATGCCTCAACAAACCAAAGTTTGTCCTTATAATGTCTTCGAATCATATCAATCGGACAAGATCCAAAATATTTGTGAACTTAGCAAACCTAAAGATGTTCCATTTATTTTCCCTAGATGTGGACTTCTTCCTACACCTCATATACATCCTATATACACGTCCATCCCACCTCCCATATCTTATAAACATTCTTCCATTGCTATCTCTCAGCCTAGTGTGGTTCCTTTCATTCTTCCCCCTAAAGAAGAAAAGGACCTGATGTTGATTGATCTTGAACCTCAGCCAATTTCCAGTAATACCAAATGCAATCGTAATGATGGTGACTTTCATTGTAAACATCATGCTACAGCCCGCCAGCATGCTTCCGAAAACAATGATTCACCTAAAACACCCACTGATGCTTTGATTCCCTTTGATCAACTCATGCTTGAACCAAAGGAGGAAGTTAACTTTAAAAAGATCAAATTGCACAAACATGATAATGTTATTCATATCTTAGATTCTATGATAATTAATTTTCATGAAGAAAATACTCTTGATGATGATGATTTTGATGATAAAAATGATGTTCATGCTAGTGATTTTGATGACATGTTTGAGCTTATTGATGTTAATCATGATTTTCCAGCTATGTTTTCATAATAATTATCTATCACTCCTAGTGACGAGAAAAGTGACCCATCTTTACAGCATGTTCCTTGTTCAAAACCAGCTATTGTTCCTTCTATCATTCTTGATGTTGATCCTCTTGTGACTTTCTCACCTTCCCTAAACACTACAGACCAAGATAGGGGAAGGGGTATGCTTTACTACCTCCTCTTGTGTGGTGGATTTTGTGTGTTTTCTTGTTTTTTGTGATGTGCTTCACCCATGATGTGTTTCTTTTTACATGTTTTGTTTAGATTTATTTAAATGACCCTTGTTTCTCCATTGGCGTGAGGTGTTAAAGGAATTGCAATGTCGTAAATATTCTTTTATTTATATCTCACTTCTTATATATGTTTGTTACATGATATTTCATGCATGTTCCACTGTTTGTAAATGTTCCTGTGTGTTGTTTCATTGAGGATGATGAAAATTGATAGCTACCTATTCTTTTTGGTCTCTGTGATGCCAGCCCAAAAATACTCTTCTTCATGACTCTTACATGAAATTCCTCTGTTGTTCTTGTAGTTTTGCAACCTTTGGAGAATTATGTCATGTCATTATGATATAATATCACATATAATATCATATGATCATACTGACCCCAAAGTTAGTGGATCCCTTTCGAGCTATCTTTTGTCTTGTGCTTATTTCCCTTGATTTGTCCTTTCTTGGGGGTATCTCATAGCGGAAACATTTCTTGTGGATACTCTGTTAAATCCATTGCTCATGTTAATGTCTTTACAATCGCTTTAACATGGGGGCATACACTTTGCTCTGTGTTTCACATTTTGCACACACTTACATAATTATTTGATGCAGCCGCTCTTATGGATCCCTTAATAGTAATAAGACTTTCCTTAAGGACTGATCCCCCTTTCTTTGATCCCTAAGGAGACAATTCTTTCCTTAGGCCTGATCAATTTTTTTTAATCCCCAAGGAGGAAATGCTTTCCTTAGGCCTGATCGTTCATTTGTCGGATCTCTTAATGGAGACAATGCTTTCCTTAAGGACTGATAATTTTTTATGGTTTGACTAGCATAACATAGCTTACTAGACCTTCAATGTCATCTTTTGTAGTGTTCTCCTTTGGTGTGGTCCATAGTAAGACGATCTCCTACTAGGCTAGTGATCACACTTCTCTCTCTTTCTTTTTCTCCCTTTCGAGTGATACCTCTCTTATCTTGGTTTCGGAATTGATGAAGACTTGAATCACTTGGGGCTTGATGTTTATTTGTCTCCTTGACCTTGATGAGATCATTCTTATGCATTCGGTCTATTTTACCGTGAGCATGAGTTTGTCTCATACTCCTGCTAAAGTGGGGGCTAAATGTATTGTCCTAAAAAGTTAGCACCCATAATTGGATATATCTAGAACCTATTATACCCCATTTTGGTGATTTTGAGGTCTAGATGGCCGTTATGCTTGATAACAATAACATGCATTTCCTCCCCCAACTCCTTCTCACCTGCTCCAACATCTCCATGAAATTTTATCCCATTTTTCCTGGGACATGTCGATTGGCCAACTTGTCCCTAGGTACAAGTCAATCGGTCGACTTGTCCCTGGGGTTTTTGGCTCAAATTTTACCCAGAGCCCGATGCGAGGTTCTTCTTCCTAAGTTTTCAACGATGGTCTGCCTGGATCAAATTTGAACCATGAATTCAACAATTTACGATAAAAGGACCTCGTATATTTTGTTATATGGATCCTAATCATACTCAAAGGTTATTTTCCCCACTTTTATCGGCGCGGTTTCCCCCCTTTTTTTCTATCTGAATTATTTTTACTCTATTTGTCGACATATTCTAACCCTAATTTCTAAATAACATGAATCCTTTTAAAAGGGCCTTGGGTTATGGATTTGATATATATTTTTGGTAGCTTCTTGCAGCACGATTGGGTTGCAAGGGATTGTAGATTGTAATCAGGGTGATTTACTAGAACATAATATTGAACTCTCTGTTTGGTGGGTGTAGTCCAGGATTTGGGTGAACCACGTTAAATCTTTGTGTCTTATGTGTGTTTTATTTCTTTGTTGTATTAGTCATATTTTAATATAATTGTTAGATTTTTGTCTTTTAATTCTAACACTATCCCCTCATTTGATAGAAAAAAATCATATGCAAACTATATTCAAGGATTCAATCATTCAAGTTGAGCGATTGAGGATTTGGATTCAAGATTTGAAGGCAAGCATCCAATTCAAGATCTCCAAGTTTCCATTCTTCCAAGATCCATTAAAGCAAAGCCAATCTTCTCTAATTGATGCAATTTTCTCTCCCATGATGGCCAAGTAGAGGAATTCTCAATCAAACAATGAGATCCATTCATTCATCCTTCTCTCTCTTCTTCCTTTGCAAGTAGTTATCAAGCATATCAACATTCAAGATCTAGGAGTGGCAATCATAGATACATGCATTTGTGAAGGAATTTGTAATTCTACATCTCATTCCATGGTCAACTCTTTGGATTCCAAGAACATTTCAAGCATCTTCATGGATTTGAGCGATTACTACATCTGTTCATGAGGGTTTCATGCAAGGTAAATCAACAATTTGCCTTTTACATTAGTTTCCTTTAAGCAATTTCAAATCAACTTCAAGGTTGATTCTTAAAAAGGGGCTTGACCAAGGAAAACCCATTTCCACAACCTTTTTCCTTGTTTGCTTGTGTGAAGGAATAGGCTGCAAAGCAACAAATCCATATCTGGATGGTACATGTGTTGTTACAGAACTGGGAACAATTTCATCAAAATTTATTAGGAACAAGTTGATTGGTTGAGTTGTTGCCCAAAAGTTGACTTGTACCCTAAAATTTGACTTGTCCCTGCTATTTTCATTGAGACATTCAAGACACAAATTCAAATCCCTATTTTCTAGATCTGCAGTCACAGTAGGATCCAAGCTTTCGAAGACAGTCAAATTTAGATTCAAAGTTCATATTCCCTCATATCATTTCAAGGTGCACTTATTCTTCCTTATTTTTCCTTGCACTCACTTTATAAATCAGCTCTATTATCTAAATTACATTTACTTGCCATGCATTCCTTTACATTAAAGGTATCAAATCCTCACATTGTGTAAATCTTGCATTGACACCCTTACTCTCTTGGTTGTGGTAATCGGATTCACTTTGTTGTGGATTTGCATTCCCGTGTATAGCATTGGATCTTGGTGAGTGATCTGCATCTTGGCATTTCTCACCATTTTCCATTACACACTACTTAATTCTTTCTTACTGTTACCGATTTTCGGTACCAAGATCAATCAGGTGGATTTGTTATGTTTCGAATGGATTAAGGTAAATTCTCAGTTCTGGCGTATCCAATTTAGTTACCTCTTGTTCAGTACGGCCTTACCAGTGTCATGTTTCCAGGTTTTCAAGTCTACACTTAACCAAATTCGCAAAACCCTGAAAACCCTGGGCTTTCCGAGTGTTACACATTAAAAATAAATAAACCCTAGGTCATGGTGACTCTTTCCCGGGCTTTCTTTGTTTAAATCCTGTGCTTTGCCATGAAAAAGAAGTCAAACCTTTTTGAAGTCATGCTTTATGTTTAATCGCTCTGTCGCGACGGTCTTTTCGCAGTATCTTTAAGTTGCGCGAGTTGGCGACGAGCTGTTTTAAAAGATCATCGCGCAGTCGCGATGTCTTGTGAAAGTCGGGTTTCAAGTCAACGACGGGTTAGAAGTTTTTGTATCGCGCAGTCGCTTTAAAATGTTGTTGTTTCTATCGTGCTCTGCGACCGAGCGAGTCATGTTTAAAATATAACAGTCACACACCCGCATCAAGTTTTGTGTCAGTGTTCAATGCCCGCGATTGCGCGACGAGGTTATGTTATGTAGGTCGCCCACTCACGCAATGTTTTAACTTGGTTATATTTTGCAGTGCGAGTGCGCGACGGAGGCATAAAGTATTGATAAGAAGACTCATCGCTCAATCGCACAGGCATTTTTCAAAGTTCATAAAGACTGCGACCGAGCGACCAAAGAAACCATTCAACGCCTCACTCACTCGCTGATGCTTTGAGGTGATCAAAAAGGAGCTCGCGAATGTGTGACGAGTTAAAGGAAGAAAGCATCGCTCACTCGCCAATCAACTCAGATGAAAGAAAAATAGCTCGCGAGTAGGCGACAAAGGAAAGAGGAGACATTGTCGCGCGCTCACAGTCAATAACAGAGTAGGTTTTCAAGCTTGCGAGTTTGCGACTGAGTAAAGAATGGATGTCGTCGCTCACTCGCGCATGAGATGAAAGCTGAAGTAAAAGTTGTGCGAGTATGCGAACAGACAGAATATGCACTAAGGAAATGAATGTCGCTCACCCGCTCAAAATCCAAAAGTCAGTTTAAACAGCCAGCGAGTGTGCGATGAAGGAATAGCTGAAAAGTAAAATGCATAGGCGCTCAGTTGCCGAGACTCAAGTGATATGAAAAATCAACTCGCGAGGGTGCGACATGTTAAAGGTAAAGAAGGCATCGCTCACTCGCAGAGGATAAAAGCAAAGCAAAAAAGTGACACGAGTATGCGACAGACGTAAAATGAGGTTTAAGGAAAACTCATCGCTCACTCGCAGAAGGCAAAAGAAAGACAGTCAAGAGTTGGAAAAGTGATTTTCAGAGCAAATGAGAAGGTGCTACTTGCCGATTTCTACTGATTTCTGGGCAATATATGCATTAATCTAGGATTTTACAGACTTTTAAATGTGCACAGAGATAATTTTCAAAGGGAATTTTAATATTTTTATTGCAAATCCATGTTTTATTCCCGGAGATTTTTTTAGAGACAGAAAGATATCAGATTTTTTCTCAGACGCTGGAAATCAGATTTTTACAGATGGAAAGATCAGATTTTAAAAAGGTCAGAAGTTGCAGTTGTTAAAGTCAGCAAATAGTTATTATTTTTCAGAAGCTCCTTATGGGCTTTTTAAGGGATAAGAATGCTTCTAGGAGGGAGTATTTATGTTGATATTATTTGGGTATGACTTTTAGGTCATCAAATTGTATTTCTGTAGACTTTTGTAGGGCTAAAAGGTGGCTGGACAGGCCAAATCCGACCCAGAAGTTATTGCTTTCAGAATGCAGTTGGCTTTGAAAATGCATAAATATGAGTTGAAGACTCATTGTTAGAGAGTTCTTCTTCCCTTTGGCTTGAGGTTTTGTAACTTGTTCTAAGTTCTTAACAGAGGCAAAGAGATTTTGTAACCCATTTCAGAGAGATATACAGATTTTGTGACACCTTTTGTTGGAATCTATAGCTTATGCCTTCTCTTATTAGCCTGTTATTGTGTACTTAGTGATTGGTACAAAATTCTGTGATGTTCTTTGTCCTCAATTTGTATCATATATTAGTGCCTTTATGCAGTACTTCATGCTTGTTTGCAGGTTTTAAGTTGTGCTCAAGTCAGATTTTCCCCAAAATTGTGAGAAATCTTTCTCCTTTAAGGGGATTGTCGTTGTTGGCCTTCTTACAAAATTGATTATGCAGATATTATGATTTAGTGGGGTTGTGTAAGAGAGCTTAGGTTACTATTTCATTGTGTGTCAAGTTATTTGTGCATTTCTCAGATATTTCTCTGGTACATCACCATTTTAGGACATAATTTTCATTTTTCTGTTCTCCTTCTATCTCTTTTCCCCATCAGAAAGAATCAGTTTCAGTTAGTGTAGAGTGATTTACCAGATAGGAAGCCGGCCTAGGACCCGGAGATTCATTCCAGCCATAGTTTACCCACAAACTTGGAATGTTTCCATGTTCCTCCAAAAGGTTAAGTTCCTGCAAACTTAACAGGGTGCAATTTTGGTTGATAACACTTACCTCTTCATTTCCTAGGTTCTTCATTGTCATCTACCATAATTGGTTCTTATAAATTTGGGACATCAAAATCAAGAGGCAACTTTGCACCTTGTTATACAAGAATGAGGAAATGTTTTTTCCCGATCCATTCCCATAATTGTTTCCATCAACTTGTGAAACCTAGGTCTTGTTGAGATTCTTAAATTTTTCTAGGGTGGGCTCCTCTTCTTCTTCACCAACATGTGAGCTTGTCTCAAAGAGCGCAAAGGTACTTTCCATTCCCATTTATATTTATTTTTCTTTTGAGCCCTTGTTTGAACCATGAAAATGATGTGGATGAAATGTGTGCATTTAAAGAATTGATTGGATGAAATGTTTTGTTTGATGAAATGTGGTATGAAAAGATAGAAGCGGCAAAATATCTTAGGTTCTAATTTGATATTGTTAAAATGATAATCTTGAACTATTAAGGAATAGTTAACAATAGATGATACAAAAAAATTCTATAGGAGACGATATTTCTTACTATGATAAGACCAACCTTGTCAAGATTTTAGCTAAGTTCCTAGATAAAGGATGATAGATCCTTATAGTGAAACTTGCTACTGTTGATGTTTGAATGATGAGATCACAAAATCACTTGGGAATCTTGTTTTGGAATTGTGAAAATGTAGGTTGAGGTGAAATTGGTGGGAAAATTCTGAAGCAATTTGGGAATCGTTTTGTGCTGGTTCTATGATTGGAGTAATACAACCTACAAGCAAATGGGTATCTAAAAATATTCTTGTTAATTTCTTGAAACCTTTTTTTAGCTCACTGTGTAAATGCACATGAAGAAATTGTATATGCATAGGAACATATTATATATGCACAGGAATAAGGTGTGTATGCATAGCAGTAGAACTCAGATGTGCACAAAAATGATCAAATATGCAGAAACTTTTTTTTTTGTTTTCTAATATTTTTGGTCATTTTTTTTTATCTTTCATGATTTTTCCTAAATGACTATGTTTTTGGATTATTTTCTGATTTTTGACAAGAAAACAAAGCAGGCAATATAGACAAAGTAGTTGTTTTTCCTAAATCTAAATAACACAAAAGAAAAACATTTGATATGAAGGGTCCAAATGGCTCTTTGTTTTCAAAGGCTCCTCAAAGTCAAAATTTGCACTTGTCTAACACAAGTGTACAAACACTTCCTATCTACCTAAGGTTAATATTGGCTTGCAATTTGACATGATATTGGCCCACAACTTGATGTTTCTTGATCCTATGTGGCAAAGATCAATGGCTAAGAATTGGTCTAGAGAAGATGAATGGTTGAGATGAAATTAGTTAGATTGTGAGAGAAAAGTAAGGAGTATTGTTAGATTGTGAGAGAAAAGTACTAAAGATTTTCCTCCTACATTGACAAGGTGGAGGGAAAGGTGGAAGGAGAAGCCACGTGTCATGAATCTCTCCATGACCATGAAAAGAAGGTGGAAGAACCCTTCCAATTTTTTGGAATTTGAGAGAAAAGATAGGCTCATAAGACATGTCTCATGAGTCACCTTTGACCATGATGAGGTGTAGAGACAATCGTCTCAAGAATAGGGAATGAGGAGAATGAATAGGAGATGAGATGACGGCTAAGTCTTTCTCTTCTTATGACTAGGGAATGATTGTTGATGATAAATAGATAGTTGAATATTAAAAATATTTAATTTTCTTAGGCACATGTGAGTGAGGTGGCAAGTAAGGTGGAGGATGACATGGATTTTGAAGAATTGAATTTGTCATTGAAGAGAGATTAAATAATTTAAAATTATTTAAGTATTAGACTTTAGAAGAATAAACTAGATATGAATCACATAAATAAATTAATAATTTATTTGGTGATAGAGGAATAGACATTAGTTAAATAATTTATATTTAATTAATTTTTTTCAAGCCAATTTTAGATGTATACAACTATTATTCATTTGTATCTAGCCTTGTGTTGACTAGTAGTAATTTTATGTTTTTATTAAGCTTATAGGTTGAAGAGGGAGGATTCATTATATTTCTATGAATAGTATCATTGCTAAGAATTTTAAGTCCAATTGGTAGTCCATTAAGTAAATGTTGTTCTACACTCAATGTACCTTTGCGTGGAAATTAGATATATTTTAATTGTTTTTTGTGTACGAAATTTGACCAAGTTGAGTTTAGGCTCCAAGTTCCACCCATTATATTTAGGTTCACAAAACATACACAAGAATAATGGATGAATTCCTTTGTAGATGTTGCATCAACAAGGACCTTAATGCATATTAAAATGTAGATATGGTGGATACCTTATAACATAATTCAATTTTCCAAGTTATTTTTAGTTTAAGACATATAGCATCATACATTTGACTTTGATGTTGATATAATTTTGTTATGGTGGAAATGGGTCTTTCTTTTGTAATAAGATAAAATGTTCATAATTTTTAGTATGTTAAATTCTAATTCATTAATATCATGACATCTATGTAATGAAAAAATAATTATCTATCATGATATATGCAATCTACATGTATTAAAATTAGTGATACGAGAGTAAATATTAGGAAAGGACTTGTCGTGAAAATATATTGAACTTGTTTTTTAATAGAATGTGCCTCTTTATTGTAAATTTCACATTTTAATTTTAATTAGATTTTCATCATTAAAATCCATGTAATGTGCTAGGGAATGTACAAAGAGATATAGAGAAAATAGATAAAAGAAAAGAGAAATATAAATGGTATAATGTGTGTGTGTGTGTGTCTATATACATATACATATACATGTGTGTGTGTGTGTGTGTGTGTGTGTGTGCGCGCGCACACACACACACACACACATAAGTGATGAAAAGGGAAAAAGTGATAGAGAAAAGAGATCTACTAACTTTTGATCAACTATTGTGTGCTAAAAATCTAAAGATGACACATGTTCGTGAGAATCTGTGTGTGTGTGTGTGTGTGTGTGTGTGTGTGTGTCCCTCTCTTATTATATTCTATGTCACCCTCTCTTCATATCTTTCTATCTCTTTGAGTCTTTATTTGTCTTTAGATATCTCTATATCTCCCCCTCTCTCTTCCTATATAGAGCTCTATCTCTCAATTTCTCTCTTTTAATATTTATTCCTCTATAACTCAATGTATCTCATAGTCTTGAAGCCAAATTCTACAACCTTTTCCACTGTCCTCCTTACTTATGCAAAAATGGTCTATGTGGATAAATCTTGTGATGTGGATTAGAAAAATGATGGAAATTTTTCTATCTTCTTGGAGGTTGTCATTTATGTGGAACTAATTATTCACATTCAATTAATTTCAATTTCATATCTTTTACTCATGCTCCTCAAGAGTAGAATGTTGTTGCGAACTCTTTGTCTAAATGGGCTTCTTTAGTTGACTAAAACTAGAATTTTGTGGATTGAAGATCTCATTCTTCAGCCTATTGTGTATAAATTCTTCAATCCCTCATAGTGATTTGGGTTGATAGTTTATTTTTGTGTTCTAGTTGTGCTAGTTTCTCTTTGTCATATTTTCTAAGTTTTGGTACTAGTTGATTAGTTGTAAAACTCATATGAGATTTATTGTTAGCTAGTGTTGTGCGGAGATCTTTGTAACTCTTTCACTTCAAAATTTGATATATTTATCTTTTTTGTAACAAAAAAATTGACATGTGGGCCAATGAAAATGTAATACATCGATTCAAGTGGGATCTTCTTAATCATCTTGCATTAGTATAGTAGCTAATTCAACCATTGATTGGACAAAACAACTCATCCCTCTTGTCAAGGGGATTCCATAAATATATGTCATAGCGAAAATTGTAAGCATGTTTTTATTTGTTTTATATTTATTTTTATATTTTCATTTATTTGCTAATTATAATAACTAGTCTATGAGCATGATAATGATTACATGGAAGTTGAAAAATAATATAATTTTGGTTTTATATATAAAGTTTAAATTTTAATTTTTAGATTTAACTTATAATTATGAGAGTGATTTTAATGTAGTCACTTATTTTTATATGTTTGGTATTATTCATACATATAATCACAAGTTACCTTTGATTACTTTTCTCTCCTTCCCTTTGGATTGTAATGAAGGCATACCATGCTTAATGAATATATTTAAGATGTTACTTTAACTTGTATTATGTAGGGGTATATTAAGCCAATGCAAAACCTATTGTAGAAAAAATATTAAGATGATCATTTTTGGGCCTTAGGGCCAAGTTACTAGGAAAGATGGTATAAGAGAAGAAAAACACATAAAGGAGCAATCATGCATGACAAATACCAAGGACAAAGAAGACACATGAGTGGAGTGCATGAATATGCAACCCTTGCACATTAGGAAAATAATGTGCCAAAAATAAAGCAGGAAACTATGCATGGAGGAATTTTAGTTCAAAGGATAAAGGTAGATGAAAGGATTTAGAATGAGAGATGAGGAGAGTAAAGACTCACGAACACAAACTATAGGAGGCATTGAGATTTGAGATAACCAAATAAGTTGACAATTAATATGAATCATGTTGCCTCCAAGATTTGATGGTAGAGGAAGTATGGTGAGGATAATAAAGCTTGTAGACACATTTTATAATATAATAATTAAAGTTTGTGGAGGGTTGAGAAGACAACAATGACACATAAAGATAGGAGGTTGCGATTTGAATTTCTCAATGTTATCTAATATGGATGAATCTATCAAAAGAGTTGTTTTTTGAGTGGGGATTCTCTATAGATTAACTCTTCCAAAATTAACTAGACACCTTACACACACTAGAAGGGAGGTCCAAAAGAGAGATGGTACCTTCTAGTGCGTGTACCTCAACTAGACTAGAAGGTACCTTCCATTAACTCTTCCAAATTTAACTAGACACCTACACACACTAGAAGGGAGGTCCAAAAGGAGTTAATGGATTTGAAGCATTTAATGCAAGATGTCTTTGAATCTTGCTCAAGTGTCTTCATATCAATGTTGAAAGTTTCCATCACCAAATTAGATGTTGTCACATTGATGAAGATGATAATCCAAAATATCCTAGAAACTAATGTAGAGCATATAATCCAAAGGCAAGGATATCTCCTCTTAAGATAAAGAAACCTCCCCCAAATGTTGCTCAAAGGTATCCACACTCATGTCAAATTGTGAGGACATGATATTAAGTACACAATACATAGTTTACATTATCATAATTTTTTGAGGAGATATAATAATAACACAACGATTAACACTTTGTATCATTCAAATTCTCATAGCTAAAATACACTTTTCGTGTAGTTGAGAAATGTAGATGTACTAGACTAAGTTATAACTCAAATCTTGATAAGAAATAAACAATATCATGCATTCACAATACGGGTCACTCTTTATTGTGAATGTGTGTGTACGAAGAGGAATATCTTTTTGTTTTCCTTGTTTTGTTCCTTCTCTGTTGATCTTATTGAGGTGGGATCCTCTCATATTGAGGTGGAGAGGAGTTGCTTAGAAGAGTTGTGGATGGGCTGGTGGGGTATTATCTGCATTTTGGTTATGGGATCCAAGTTAAAACCGATGTTGCAAGTTGGGGGAACCTGTCAAAACCCTTTGATGGTTCTGGGTGCCATGTTAAAACTCAGTGGTTCTTCAACTGGATCTTCAATGCCTAATCTCTTAAGGTTGTTTGGGTTCTTTGATGCACAACCTTTTGTGGCAATTTCTAATTATAGTTTTGGGAGCCATGTTAAAACTCAAATATTGTGATTTGGGGAGCCATCAAAACCCTATGGATCTCTTTGCTTAAGAGATTTGCTCTTGTTGTAAGGCTTTGGCCTCTTGTTGGGTTCTCTAGGGTAGCTGGTACTTTGGATGATATGTTTTTAATGGTTGTTGTTTGTTGGCCTTGGGCTAGCTTTGGGCTATTGCTCTGCAAATGCTTTATTTGTTGCAGCCTCTTGTCTTAGTGGGGTTCCAGATCCTCTTCAAAATTTGTTTGTAATGGGTTTCTGAGCCCCATCAAACTTGTTTTTTCCTTAATAAAAAAAAATATCATGCATTCATTTCACCAAATTGAATTCAGTGAAAATATTTGTGTTCTCAAATTCTTGAAGAAATTTTCTCCCATATATGCTTCACTCTTTATAGTGATACTCTCCATCTGGTCCTTGAAGGGAAACACAATCCTGCATTCACCTCATTAAACTAGGTGCATAGTTTTGATGAAGTAAATCAATATATAAGGCCCAAACCCTTGTACATATCAACCTTCAAGGCAACATAGATAAGATAAGATAAGATAAGATAAATTATTAATGTCCAACAAGAGACCACAAAGGGTCTAAGGGACTGGGAACATACAAAGCAGAACAACCAACAGCAGGAGCACCAAACAGTGTAGAGAGATCTCACAAGCAGTGAGACAACCAAAAACCACAAAACCCAATACTAGAAAGAATTGAAGCGTCAACAAGAGAAACACATGAGACACTATTGAGATATCTTGAATAGAACAAAAATTTTCAAAAGGACTTTTAAACCTTTCACCAAAAATGCCTTGGACTGGAGAGAAGCCAACCAAGGATCAAGTTAACACTTTGAAAACCAAAGACACCTTGAACTACAAAGGGCATGACCAAGGAAAGGGAAAACATAACAACATATTTTAAAAGGAGCCCCTAAACCTTCTAGTAATAAGAACACTCTAAACTAAGGAAGATTCAACCAAAGAAAAGGCTAGAACACAAATAATCAATATGTTTTGATAGGCACCCCAAAACTTTTTACCAGAAGAATCTCTTTGAACAAAAATGTTCATAAAAAGAAAAAGGGACAACAAAGAGCCCTAAGCCAGCATAGAATAAATCCAAAAACTAATCAAGGCAGGTTGATAATGGAAGAAGTTAATATACCAAACAAGGCCATTAGCTAAAACCACTCAATAGAGACAAGATCAAAACTACACAACCCACTAAAGACGAAGAAGATATAGAGAATACATAAGATCACTAGAGCCTCCAACCAATGTAGAGAGGGGGACCCATCCTCCACCAACAAAGTATATCCCACCTCTAGAGGAATCTCACGAGAAAAAACTAGGTATGGACCAATGAGAAACACCTCTCTAGAAAATCATCTTTCCAAACACGAACAAACCCACCACTCAAACCACCTCAATAGGAACAACACGCGCGATGCATAAAACCTCCTTTTGCATGCACCATGCAAAGAACATGCACATGCAAAATTCACATGTTATAATGACCTTTCATTTTCAACTCTATCATTGACTTAACTCAAGAAATGGGGCCTACAAAATAACATAATCGGATGTGCATAAATAATTACACATGTAAATAAATAAATAATCATTCTAGGAATTACTAAATATTTAGACTACTTACTCCTAACAAAAGGCAAATTTCAACCAGGGTTCAATCGTATTACAATGAGGTGGGATAAAAATACACAACACAAACATAAGAAGCGAATAACTAACTATTGTATGAACATACCGAATAATTCACTAAAAAACATGAACAAAAACTTGTTTCATGGAATGGAATGCATATCATAAAACTAGATATGATGGAACATGGAAAATATAACTAAAAATTATGTAGAATATAGATTCATCGTATACACAACGATCGAATTTGGAAAAACAATTGCAGTACCTACAAAAATTTAATAAACTTATTCTTAAAATAATGGAAAAACATTTGAATGTAAACAGATCAAGGGTAATTTTATATTTATTTATTTATATTATCCATGCTTTCATATGTTTCTTTAATATTTTGTAACAACTCGACACACATTTTTTATAGTTTTCCTATTACAAACTTTTGCAGGTAAAGCTTTGTTTTGTTGCAGATTGTCTGGTGGCTCCAAGTTCCTGTTCATTTCATCGTGCTTTTTATGCACTTGGCTGAAGTGAGTTTTGGAATGTGGCCGGTTTGAGAAGTTCTCCTATTGGGCCCTTCACAGCGAGCTGTTTCAGAGTTGCGTCTATCTTTTGTTCCTGATTTGTGTAGTTGGGCAGTGATTGTATCTTTTGTTTCTGCTGCCTTGGAGCAGGGTGACTGCCTCTTATCAATTGAAGTTGAGGTGCTGTTGCAAGTGGATATTTTTCTCCTTCTGCACAATCCGGATGCTAAATCTTCTTGGGGTTTACTTCTATGGAGTGGCTCGGTTTGTATCGAAGCTGGAGGAACTTCAATGTGCTAATCTTGGTATAGTTCTCCCCACTTATCTCTATTTATCTGTTGGTTTTATCTTGCGGACAGCCTTCCCTCTTTCAGTCTTGTACACCTGGGTGATCTGAGTTCTCCATGATGTGTATGTCACTGTCTGTTTAGGGGCTTCTCGCCTCTATTTGGCATTATTCTCTGTTGTTTTTCATAATTTCTTCATGTCTTCAAATTGTACTATTTTTCCTAATTAACATATTACATGCTATAAGTGTTCCGCTTAAAAAAAAAAAAAAAAAAAAACTCACATTGTGGATACATTTTTTACGTAGATTTTATGCCAGCAACAATTCTCTAACACAGTTTCAACTAGAAGTCCAAATGATCATCCACAGCATGTTTGGATATGCATTATCCATTTGTGTACGAGAGTCAATAAAATACGTGAGTCATGCAAAGAGAGAAATCCGTTTATGCAGAAGCCTGTAATAAAATCTACGCTTGGTATCTTTGTACAAAGTTGCTTTAAGAGATCTATATTGGCGGCATGTTTGCATCCTCTAAACGCTAAGCATATTTTTGTTTTTAGAGAATTGTAAATGCAACAAAACAATTCACATGATGTGGTCAGTTTAAGCTATATTTCATTGGATTGAATGAAAAGCTCCATGTTCATTTAAACCAATTATTTGCTGATTTAGACATAAATTAGTAGTAAATAAAGTTTTAACTTTACCTTACATCAGGTGATCGCCATCTTAAAACAAACATGAATCTTGCACGGTACATCTTGTTGGGATACACTCCAAGCTTTGGCATGTACAACACCTTGGTTCAAATATTATAATACCGTAGTATAAAAGCCAATCCCTCGTGTGAACACCATCTTAAACTAAAACACGAACCTACAAGGCTTTTCCACTGCAAATAGCTAAACAATCTACAAAGCTTTCCTAGCCACCTAAAGTAGAAAGTAGCCACAATTGTGTGGCCCTTTTAAATTCCTGCTGACAAGCAGGTTACTAATGTTTCCTATGGTTGTAAATATTTTGGCTAATAGGAGCAAATCAAAAAAAGGATCTAGCAAATCGCAAGCTGTAAGTGAGATCATTCTTGTTACCCCACCTTTATGACTGCAAGTGAGATCATTCTTTGTTACCCCACCTTTATAACTGCAACTGGCCTTATTGTTAAACTGGTTATCACCATTATTAATTTAAAGCATGTGACAACCTAGTCAATCCATGAAGCGCCCACCACCCTGGCTAGGAATGCCAATATATCAGCATCCCTATCAATCTGCAAAACAATCAAGTTCAATGGACTCGTCAATACTAATCATCTTTACAACCATATCTATAGCACAAATCAGGTGTCTTTTCAATTGTCTACAGCATGAAACTTCATAAGAAAGTTTCATATTTCAAACTTATTTGATTGAAGTTTATATCTGCAAACTGTGCACTTGAAGCCAATCAACTACGCCCCTAAACTAACCCACTAAAATCAGTTAATTAGTAAAACCCACTTAGAATCAAAGCCACAGTGCAATTCAAGAAATTAGATAAAAACCTTACCAGTTTTTGGGTTGGCACCCCTGCACCATGACCTGCTTTCATATCAATTCGGCCGATAATTGGATTTGTTTGTGGACTGTGCTCCATACTTTTGCATAAAACATATTGCATTGTCTGTAACAAGTCAACGAAGAAC
This sequence comes from Thuja plicata, assembly GCA_018584345.1. Lineage (NCBI taxonomy): Eukaryota > Viridiplantae > Streptophyta > Pinopsida > Cupressales > Cupressaceae > Thuja > Thuja plicata. Next base: position 104,844 of record MU224169.1, on the reverse strand, counting down.
AGAATTCATAATTACATAATTATCACTCGTGACATAATAACTATTTTCCAATTACCAGTGACAAAAATAAAATCTAAACTTTAATCTCGCTGTATAAGACCCTATGATATTTGAATTCCACTACCTTCAATGCAAGGAAAATCCATGAATCAGCGTGAGACTAAAAAAACCTCAAAGAAAATGAATTTCAAAAAGAAATGGAAAAACAGGAATTGTCATGAAACCTGGACATTCTTTCTAATGACTTTAAAAGGAAAAAAGATAACTAAACTACATTTACATCCAATGATGATTTTCAAGCATGTTGTATTCATCCAAGACTTGATGTTGATGTTGGTACTACTACTTAATACCTGTTTCCGTCTTTGATTTATCAATGATCTGTTTGTTAAATCTAGATCGTAATAGTTGTTTCCCATCAAATGGCAAAGTTGTAATGTCGGTGTCCAGTATATCTACAAAAACATTCCTGCAGATGGCTGGGGATTGCATTTATTCCAAGACCAAAGATGAATGAGCACCTGAGCAATGGTGAAATTGAACTTGGAAGTTGAGAAAGAATACATTGGCAAATAAAGAGACGGTAACAAAGTGATGTTCTATCAAATCAAACCACACCTTATTCTGATTAAAATTTGACTGTACACCACCTAGTGAGAAGAATATAAAAATCATCAGAAACCAGACACACTTGAGGTGACATTGCAAGAATGGAATCGCACCTGAATATAAAAGGAAAATTTAAGAGTTCTAGAATTGATCAGTAAGGTGCATATTCTTAGTCATCTAGTCAGTAGAAGTGCATAAATCAGCTTATCATAACAGAAGATAGCATCCTATCAGCAAAAGTGCATAAATCAGCTTATCATAACAGAAGATAGCATCCTATCAGCAAAGGAAAGTGCTGATTTGATAAAATGATTTGTGCCAGAACAAAAAAATAAAGTTGGGGTATATGTTTAGTAATATAAGCAGGAAGAAGTCAAGCTAGTTTTTTATGACATTGCAGGTCTATGAACCATGCCCAGAAGAAGCATTGTCCAATCAGCAGAGCAAGCCACATCAAAGGAAAAGGCAAAATGGTTTGTTCAAGTAAATCGCTCTGCAAAGATGAGTTTATTCAAGTATGAATCGAAGTCAACGAAAAAGTCTAACATTTTTTGTAGTTATTCAAACCACAGATCAAGAGAAAAAAAAAATTTCAAGTCAGCTCATAAAGTGATGATTTGCTTAAGGTATTTGTATCTAAAGAGAAGAAAAGACCAGGTGCAATTTCTAGAAAGCCTTGTTAGCATATGACGTTCAGCAGTGACTAAGGGCAATCGCACCTATGTTTAGAAAGTGCACTTTTTGTAAGATTTTGTAGTTTCCTGGAGATGGTAATCAATGTTATGGAGTCATGCCTATGAGAAAACAAATACAGCAGTACGTTGCCTTATTTATTTTTATTTTTAAATAAAAGTCTAAAACTCATGCCATAAGCAAAAGAAGTGATTTGGCAAAAGCAAGGTGATGATTGACCAAAGTGAATCACGCCTCCCTTTTAGATTTTATAGTCGCTGTAATATGCAAGGCCACAACTTTCTAAATACAGCATTGACCATTCTAATTTCTGCCTTTCTGAAGATAAGTCAACCATGCCAAGCAGGATGCTGGTTTTTGGTGTTTGAAAATGTCAATATAGTATGCAGCTGCTGTTTCAAGCTGGGTCAGCTAGTTTAGAGTTGGAATTAAAAATTCAGCATGCCTATATATTTATTAATGAAAGCCATCAGTCCAATTGGAGATCACATTGATTAGAGTTCAATTTTAGTGCACAACATAATTTGTAATAGAGCTTGCATTAATGCAATCATGTTATTCTTAGGATAAAATTTCATTTAATTTCCTTCATTTATTGATTAGAATAATATTGTTAGATATGGTTTATAATGGTCAATTAGGATATTAAGTCAGTTTTTAGTAACTCTCTTTTATTCTTTAGTTAAGCTCTTACCCTTCCTTTTTCTAAGTTGTACATATCATCCTTTATGGAAAGATCTTTGTAATCTCTTATTTAAAGGACTTCATTCTGTCATAACTTCTTGTAATATGGTATCAGAGCATAACTTTTGGTAATATGGTATTTATTAAAATAATATTTATATTCTATTAATGGTTCAGGTTATCTATTTGTCTGTTGTAAATATATTGTAAATATTAGAATCTTTCTAATATTTAGTCTTCAGTTAGTTAGAATAGAATGTTTCTATTCTTTACGACTGTTTCCTAAGGAAACATCGTTCTATTCTTTTGTATATATTGATTTTTCAATCTCTGTTAATATCATCAAGTATTTTACCAATTACTTCCTGTAATATGGTATCAAAGCTAAATCTTTAATCTTTTCGAAAAAAATTATAATTTCAGTTCGAAATTATCTGAACTAGAATTTTTCAAAATTATTGGGATCTTCAAATTGCTCTTTGAGAAATCCGTCAAATCTGTTGTCTGAAACCCATCTAGGGTTTTCATGGAGCTTACTTCCTGTGAAAAAACGCGAACTTACAAATCCGCGTTTTCGTTTTCTCCTGCAAAAACGACGGCCATTGTTGTAGGAAAGCCAAGTCGTCTTCTTCCTTCAGCTCGTGGTCTGTTGTTTTCCTCCGTGCAGAGTTTGTTACTGCCCACGCGACGCTTCTGCTCACCATTTTTGACGCCATTGCAGTTTGTTCTTCAAAAATGTGGGTCTGTTCTTCAAAAATGCGGGTCTGTTCTGCGATTTATGTGTTTGGATTTTGGTTTCGGCTGCTGTTTTCAGTTTTCTTGACATTCTTTGTCAAAACCGACCCCATTTATGTTCACTCTCTGCAACAATCTGCCATTTTTTAGACACGAATCTGCAATTTTTTGAAATTTTTTCCAGCGGCTAGGGTTTCATTTGAAACTCTCAGATTTTGTGCCATCTTGGAAATCTAATTGCAGATTTTTGGTGGGTTTTTCGAGAGCTCAACTGGGTTGTCGTCTGTTTTTTCTAGGTGCCTCAATTTTTGAGCCAGCAGATCCAGAATCTAACAACATATCCCTTTTGGGTTTTTTGAGCTCTCTTTTGGGTTCCCCTTCATTTTTTCTAGGTCTTCCAACATTTTGCCTCGAAGTACGTGCCTTCTCAGTTATACATGTTTTTCACTAAAATTTGTGACATGGCATTACTGACAAATTTACTACTCGAGGGAAATGAGAAGTTTAATGGTCGGAATTACAGCATGTGGAAGCAACGGATGCTCACCATCTTCAAATATCGCGGCAGCGATCAGGGGGTTGGGGTACTACTAAGCGTCCGACTACAACTAGTCTTGATCAGGTTGCCTATGACCAGCAAAATCAGGAAGCAGTAATGTTTCTCAAATTATTAGTAGCTGATGATCAGCTCCCTCAGATTCCATCCGGCAAAACAGCTGCCGAGATATCGGAGCATCTCAAAACCCTATATGAGACTTCAGATAAAACTGGGGCTTTCTTTCTCAAGAACACGCTGTTTTCTATTATCATGGATGAGCGAAAATCGCTCCAGGATCACCTGAATCGGATTTAGGACATCCGTGATTAGTTGCTTGTCATTGAACAAAAGATGGAGAAAGAGGACATTGTGGTAATAACCCTCAATAGTTTCCCCAGATCCTACGAGCATTTTATCGACTCTCAACATCACTTCTACTGGTGTTGATCTGAAGTTCATCGGTCTCTGCACACTTCTGCTTCAGCAAGATCGGTGGAAACAACAATTCGGTAGCAATTCCAACTCCACCTCCACCGAGCAGGTAGATCCTGGGCTTACGGCCAGATCAAACCTCTTTTAGAGTCTTTCCCGTAATAGCCTGAGTAGGAGAACGATTAAGGAGGTAAACAGCAGTAGACAATGCTTCTACCCAATACTTATTAGGAACACTCCTGTGTTGTAACATAGAACGAGCCATCTCAACAATCGTATGATTGCGACGCTCAACAACATTGTTTTGCTGAGGAGTGTGGGGTGTGTGAATTGGCGTTTGATGCCATGGGTAGCACAAAAATCAGAAAAAGCAGTAGAACGAAATTCCCCACCATTGTCTGTTCTAAGAGAGATGATACTATAGCCAGACTCTTTTTCAACCAAAGACTTGAACGTCTGAAAGATACTAAAAACATCTGATTTTTGTCTAAGAAAGTACACCCACATCTTTCGACTAAAATCATCAACAATAAGCAGAAAATATTTGCAACCAGTAACTGAAGATGTATTCATAGGACCACAAATATCAGCATGAAGTAAATGAAGTACCTTAGACGCACGCCAAGAATCTCTATCATTGAAGGGAGTTCAATGTTGTTTACCAGCTTGACAAGCGCCCCACACTCCAAGATGCTGTGTCTGAATATGAGGTAGGCCAGAAACAAGTCCATCCCGAGACAGCTGAGAGAGATACTGGATGTTGAGATGTCCATATCGCTGATGCCACAAAGTGCTGAGAGATGAAGTACGAATTGCCATAGCGATCTCAGGAGAATCACCGTTGTCAATAAGCCGGTATAGGCCATGATCCTCTAGACCAGTAGCAACAGTAAGACGAGCCTCGCAATCAATAATGGAACAATTGTGAGCACTGAACACCACATCCAACTGAGGAGAATTCCTCATGATCTGACTCACAGATAGCAGATTGAGTGCTATACCAGGAACGTAGCACGCATTGAGAAAGAGGAGCTTCCTCCCACCAGACAATATCTGAACATTTCCTCTACCAACAATTTTATACTCCTCTCCTCACCAAACACAACTGAATCACTAAAAGGAGAGAAATCTGTAAACCAGTCACGGCGATGAGAAAAGTGACGTGAAGCCCCAGAGTCGATGTACCAAGCAGAAGACCTAGCTAGATCTAAAGGGCTTTTAGCCATAAAAGCGTAAAAAACAGACTCCTACTCAGAGTGTTCAGCAACATTCGCCTGCTGATGTGACCCTCCCTGCTTCCTTTGTTCGGAAGTGATCCTCTGACGGCAATCTTTCTTCATATGGTCGTACTTGTGACAGTAGTGACACTGCACATTCTTTTGCTGAAAACTACCTGAGGGTTGGTGTGAACCTCCCTGATGTGATGACTGAGATGACTGAGATTTAGCTACAAAGGCTTGTTCTGAAGAGGACGAGAGAGCATGACTACCAAACTGTTGTTTCCAGCGATCCTACTGCAGGAGTTTGTTGCATAAATCAGGAAACTTCAAATCAACATTCGTAGACGTAATGTTGAGTCTCAACAAAGTGCTTGTAAGATTGTGGTAGACTCTTGAGAGTGATAACTACCATGTCTTCTTCCTCCATTTTTCGACCAATAGCCTCAAGTTGGTCTCGAATGTCCTTAATCTTTATGAGATGGTCTTGTAAAGACAAATTTTCATCCATCATAATGGAGAACTGATTCTTTAAGAAGAATGCCCGGCTTTTATCAGAGGTCTCGTGTAGCTCCTTCAGGTGCTTCCAAATGTCGGAGGCTAACTTCCCTGAGGAAATCTGAGGCAACTGGTCAGCTGTAACAGACAGCTTTAGAAGCATGACAGCTTCTCTGTTACGATCATCAAACTTGTCCTGATCAGCGCCTGCTGTGGTAGGACGAGTTTTTGTGCCCAAAACCAGTTCATCGAGACGGCGATACTCAAATATGGTCAACATACGCTGCTACCAGGTACTATAATTACTGCCATTAAACCGTTGATTTCCCTCCAACATCAAGTTGGTCAAAGATGCCATTTGCATGTTTTCCAAAACACAGAAAAATGATAAAAAGAAGATTGATCAGTGTTAAGCAGAATCGGGTACACACTTCAAGAATGAAGTTCAACAGGCACGGATTTCAGAGCAAATTTATGGCTGACCCAGAAAAATCCGACAAGTACCCAGAAATGCTGACAAAAAACCCAGAAAGAATCTGAAGTCGAAATTCAAATCCGCTGGCTCAAAAATTGAGGCACAGAAAACGGAGTACCCAGAAAAATCCGACGAAGACCCAGAGAAGATCTCGAAAAACCCACCAAGAATCTGTAATTTTAAAAAATCCCGAGCCCAAAATCTAGTATTTTCGAAGAAAACTCTATCTGGTTCGAAAACATTCCAAAAATGGCGAATTTGCAGAGTTGCTGAAAAAAGGAGTTGTCGTTTTTATCAAAACGACCTTGAGAGGAGTTGAAATAACCAGTAGCAGACTGCTTAATGCAGCAATGGCCGTCATCGAACCTAAAAACGCAGACAAAAGAAGCCAAGGCAGACGCGAGTTGCAGAAGAAAGCTGCATTTTTTTTGTTTGAGCCGCGTTTTGCAAAGGTGCAGACGTTAAAAACCGGGGACTGATCGCGGGAGTTTGCAGACGCAAGGAGTAGCGACAGCAAAATACAACCACCAACAGCAAATACGATAAAAAAACGATTTCTTTAAAACAATACTCGCAATTTTCAGACAAGAAGCTCCATGAAACCCTAGTCAGGTTATTTTAACAAAAGAGCCCAAGAAATTTCACTGAACAATTTCAAAAAAAAAGGGCAGATAATTTCGAAAATGAAATTAATTTTTCGAAAAAATGGAAGGTGACTCTGATACCATAAAATGCTAGATGCAAGAGCAGGTAGATTTTAATGTATTGCTTGATATTCACAATGAGCAACCCGCTCATAAATAATACACAGGATATATACAAAATAGCAAGTTTCCAAATAGGGAACTGCCATAAGAATGGAAACTATCTAAAGAATAACTTGAACATTAAAGGAAACATAATTAATATTCTAATACTTCTCAGGATCTTGCTATGGCTGCTCGGCAATCTTCTGTCAGTTCACTTTGGCATCAGCGTTATGGGCAATTAAATGTGCACTCTCTCTCAACTTGCTCGTGACGAGCTTGTCCTCGGATTGCCAGAGATTCAGACTCAGCAGCTTGTAGTTTGTGATGCATGCCACACTGGGAAGCAACATCGCACACCTTTTCCTGTTGGCGACTCATGGCGGGCTTCTCAAGGCCACTCCTGTTCTTGGGTCCGGGTATTTTTTATTATTTGTTGATGATTTCAATAGAAAAATGTGGATATATTTTCTTAAAAAGAAATCAAAAGCGTTTACTGTATTTCAAAAGTTTAAACCTCTAGTTGAAGAAGAGTCTGGAAAATCTATTATTGCTCTTAGGACACATAATGGGGGGGAATTTTGTTCTACTGAATTCTCTAGCTTCTGTGATCTTCATGGCATCAAGCGCCAGTTAACCACACCCCACACACCACAACAGAACAGTGTCGTTGAACGTCGGAACAAAACAATCACTGAGATGGCTAGGTCTATGCTTGAGCCCAGACATGTTCCGAAGAAATTTTGGGCGGAAGCAATTAACACTGCAGTCTACCTTTTGAACCGGTCACCCACCGTGGCAGTCAAAGGCAAGACTCCGGAAGAGGCATGGTCAGGTCGCAAGCCCAGAATCAGTCACCTGAAGGTTTTTGGCTCTCTTGCCTATGTTTGGATCCCTGATGCGTCTCGCACCAAGTTGGATGCCAAGAGCCAGAAACTCATGCTTGCTAGATACAATAGTCTTCACAAAGCCTACCGCTTGATCGACATTGAGACATCTCGCCTCCTGTACAGTCGTGATGTAGTCTTTGATGAGTAGCGAGGACCTTTCATGCTTGTCTCTCCTGTTCCTGATTCAGCACACCGGCCTATGAAGGCTCATGATTTGGGAGTTCGCCTTCCCTTAGGTCCATCTCCTGGGAGGGCTCCAGCAACTCAAGTAGCTCCAGTACTACCGATGATTCCTGTACAGACACCTCCGGCCTCTCCTCTAGGATCACCTAGATATGCAAATGCTTCTCCTGATTTTGATCCAGATTCTTCTGATGAGGAACCTGATCATAGAGCATCTCCTGATGCTAATGTTGGTCCTCCTATCCGGCCTAAATGGTGGGCTAGGACACTTGCTGATCTTCGGGATGATGAGCTCATTGAGGGGAGAACTGCTTGAAAAAAGAGCAAACCTACAAAAACTGTAAATATTGCTCTCATGGCCAACATTCACAGTGTGTTTAAACCGCAAACATACTCAGAGGCTAAAGGAATTCCAAAGTGGGAACAGGCCATGAATTCTGAACACCAGAGCCTGCTGAAGAATCACACCTGAGTCCAATCTGATCTTCAACCAGGGAAGAAACCCAGTGGCTGCAAATGGGTCTACAAAATTAAGTATAAGTCTGATGGTACTTTGGATAAGTACAAAGTTGGTTTAGTTGCGAAGGACTGCTCTCAGCATCAAGGCATTGATTATGAGGAGACTTTTGCTCCTACAGTAAAGATGAGCACTATCAGATTAGTCCTAGCCGTGGCAGCTCAGTTTGGCTGGCAGGTCCATCAAATGGACGTCAAGAGTGCTTTCCTGAATGGTGACCTACAGGAAGAGGTCTACATGATGCAGCCTCCTAGTTTCAAGGTTGTTGGTAAAGAACACCAGGTACTCAGACCGGTGAAATCTCTCTATGGCTTGAAGTAGGCCCCCAAGGCATAGCACATGAAAATTGATAAGTACCTCAGTGATCATAGCTTCCAGAGGAGTTCTTCAGACTCAAATTTGTACATCAAGACTACTGACAATGACATCATCCTTCTAGTCATTTATGTGGATGATCTGATCATCACTGGCAATTCGGCAACTTTGATTCAGGGAATCAAATAGAGTTTATGCCAGTCTTTTGATATGACTAACCTTGGCCTCATGCATTATTGCATTGGTGTTGAGGTTTGGCAGCGGTCTTCTGGTATATTCATTTCTCAATCCAAATATGTCAGGGCTCTGTTAGACAAGTTTCGTATGCAGGATTGCAAGCCTGCGTCTACACCTACGGAGAAAGGTCTAAAGTTATCAGCCAAGTCTGAATCTCCTCCAGTTGATGATACTTCATACAGGCAACTAGTAGGCAGTCTCATCTATCTCTCTACTACTAGACCTGATATCAGCTTCATCGTCAGTTACATTTCAAAGTTTATGACAGCTCCCAAGGCTGATCATTGGATGGCTGCTAAGTGTGTGCTTCGTTATGTGAAGGGCACTCCTGATTATGGAATTCTCTACTCTCGGAGTCCTAATCCTAGACTCAGTGGATTCACAGATTCAGATTGGGCAGGCTCTGTTGACGATAAAATGTCAAAATCTGGATGTGTTTAGTTTGGGATCTGGTGCTGTCACATGGACCAATAAGAAGCAGCAGGTCATTTCTCTCTCCTCTACAGAGGCCGAATACAGAGGGACAGTTAAGACAGGTTGTAAAGCTATTTGGCTTCGTCGGATGCTTGGGGATATGCAGATGTCACCAACAGGCCCGACCACTTTGTTTGTTGATAACGAAGGCATATCAAGTTAGCATGGAATCTAGTCTTCCATGAAAGAACCAAGCATGTAGATGTTCACTATCACTACATTCGGCAATTGGTTGAAGACGGGACAATACATTTGCAGTATGTTCCTACAACAGATCAGACTACAGACATTCTCACCAAGCCTCTTGGTCCAGACAAGTTTGCCAAATTCAGAGGACAACTTGGTGTAGTGGATAGATTAACCATTAAGGAAGGGTATTAAAATAATATTTATATTCTATTAATGGTTATCTATTTGTCTGTTGTAAATATATTGTAAATATTAGAATCTTTCTAATATTTAGTCTTCAGTTAGTTAGAATAGAATGCTTCTATTCTTTACGATTGTTTCTTAAGGAAACATCGTTCTATTCTTTTGAATATATTGATCTTTCGATCTCTGTTAATATCATCAAGTATTTTACCAATTACTTCCCGTAATAGTATTAGAGCTCCGGTTTTAAAGAAATCTAGAGTTGGGTGACAGAATTTAACAAAAGGATTTATACAAATTTGTATGGTGCCATACCTACCAAGAAAGAAAATCTAAGTTCTCTTTCTTGAAGTTGTGGCAAACTTTTATAAATTCGTGGGTAAAATCAAAGATTTTTTGCAGGAAAAATCACATCTCTTCAAGACTGGTTCGTGTTGTTTTTTCAAAACTGAAATTTGCAGTTTTTGTGCTGAAAATAGTGCCCTTTTTCCTGGAGGAAAATCGCACCTGTTTTCTGCAAAAACAGTGTCTTTCCGCATAAAATCCCTTTTTTTCATTGCTAAAGTGTTAGACCTCAGTTTGGCTTTTGTCTTTGCACAATTTTTCACAAAAATTGTGGCGTTTTTCCGCTGTTCCTTGCCTGCGCAACTGAGATTTTCTTTCCTGCTTGACTTCTGAGTACCGCGGCTGAGCGCCATGAAAGGACTTTTTCGTGACAAAGAAGCTATTCTTCTGCATTTTTTTAATCATGGGTTTTCTGCATTTTTTCGCTCGCGTCAAAGGACTTAAAAATCGTGGCTGTTTTCTACCCTTTCTGCTCATGTTGGGTTCTCTTCTAGCCACATGAAGGGTTTTAGTCTGCAAATTTTTACATGTTTAAAAAAAATGAGGGTTTTCTGGCCACGAGATTTTTATGCAAATTTTCTGATTCATCTAGGGTTTCAAACCTATTTCGTTCTTTTTTTTGACAAGGTTTTGAAAGAGTATGAAAACAAGATATAACTTCCAGGGAATAATGATATAGTTTCTTGGGAATGGGGGTTTCTTACAATTTCCCTTCTGGATGAGGATAGGAAAGGATATAGCTCAGTGGTAGAGTGTCACCTTGACGTGGTGATAGTCATCAGTTCAAGACTGATCATTGCTAGCGAGTTATTTTATTTTCCTAGGGGGTTAACTTTTATAATATATTAAATGTAATTTATGTAATACCCACCAGAAAAGATAAAGTATAATGTAAAACATTCTATCCTGTAATGGAGGACAAAACTCATAATTCCACATTGTTAGATTTTATATAAATATAAATATATTTAAATATATAAAACATCATAATTCCATTTATAAAACCAGAATAATGGGTATATGGTTTGAAGCAGAAGTTTAAAGGCAAAAATTATAATACCTGAAAACAGCAGTTGCTCACCATCTTGAGTACAAATGTTTTAGTAAATTGAGGAAGGTTATTAAATAATATTGTTATATTTAGTTTATAATGGTCAATTAGGATAAGACAGTTTTTAGTAACTTTCTTTTATTCTTTAGTTAAGCACTTATCCTTCACTTTTCTGAGTTTTTGATCTTATCAGCTATGGAAAGATCTTTGTAATCTCTTATTTAAGGAGATTTTTGCTTCTTAGTTTATAATTAAATATCTTGATAATCATTGTATCATTACTTTTCATAATATTATTTTCATGAAATTGCCCTATCAATAGCAAAAATAAGTGTCCCTTGCACTCGGATTTCTAATAGTAATTTTAGAGCCTGTATATTTCTAAAATTGTTTTTCAATGAATTTTAAGTTTTTGATGTTCAATTGTTTTTGTGGTACAATTTGATATTTCTTATAAGATTTGTATCATAAATTGTCAAAAAAGTCTTGCAACTTTGTAAGTAATTCTTTGACGCTTAATATTTGTGTATTTTCCCAATTCAATCTTGGTTAACTTGTGGTTTTTGATCTCTGCACTTAATCGGGAATATAAGTATCATTCAGTTGTGATAGATTCTTTTCTACAGTATGTAGATTAATAGACAAAAAATCTCTTATCTAATGCAAAAGAGCTGAATTGGGTCGTGCCCTAGACTAGGAGACAAAAATATCTAAGATACCGGGTTCGCCCCTGGACCCCCCTGGACCAGGATAAGTTTGAACCGTTTCGTGGTCCGGGTCTGGTTCGCCTATGGGTCCGGTCTGGGTCTGATCCACAAGGACCAAGTTCGAACCACCCAGCAATCAGTTCGGACCCAAGCGCTGCCCCTTGACCCCGTCTTGGGGGCTTTGCCCCCAAACCCCCATTTAATAATTTGGGGTGGAAACTACGCCAATAAAAGTGGGGAAAAATTAACCTTCGAGTCTTATTAGGCTCCATATAGAAGA
>MU224169.1:55533-92796 GCA_018584345.1 Thuja plicata | reverse complement strand
ATGATTCATGATGCTATGATTACAAATTTACAAGTGTTTTTATTGTTTAAATGTTTACTTTCTATGATACTATGTGACATTCTAATCTTAACTCATGCTTCTAGGCTGCATAAATATCAAAATATGTATATATATAAATAAAAATTACATATTTTTGTACTAACGAACCCGAACCCAAACCCCTTTTGTTTGTATGGCATATTCCAAGCCTCTAAAATCTTAGTCAAAGGGAGCTTCCCCTGATAATTCAAAGAACAATTTACTTTACACACTGTTCCACTGTCATGTCCCCCGTTTAAAACCCTAATTATGGTTTTAAAAGATTTAATAATAAATAAATAACATAATTATAATTATAAATACTATATATTTATATCAAATATTATATATTAAAATAATATTGGATCTTAGATTATAATGTAAACATAAATATTATATATTATCATAATATTAATACAATATCACACATCTGAACTTAATATTATTAAATATTAACATAATGTAAATCTAAAATATATATTATAATATATCCCAAACCTTTAATAGAAATATCAAACATTAAGTATAAATACTAAACATAAACCATTTCCTATCGAATGGCTAACACCGCTGACATGATAGATACCAGGGTCACAACCATAAAGTCGCTACCTCTTCCTACCCAACACAGATATAAAACACAATTAACGACAAAGAGGGAAGGTACGAAAAAAAGAACAGTCAGCAAGTGGAATATATAATCAGTGCTTACATAGACCCAATCAGCACTTTTTAAATATTCAATCAGCATATAAAAAAACCATACTCAAGTATCCACATCGATTGAAGAGGGAAAAGCATTAAGCAATACTAAGGAAGCAATCAGCGATTGAGCTTCAGACTATAACAATAGATATTCTAATGGCAGCGACATATGCTCTTGAATGTAATAATGGTTATAATATGTTGAATGTTTATCCAGCTTTATCAGCGGTTCAAATAAAGAAATACAAGGCCACTGCGATACTCTATTGACTTGAAAAAATAACATTTTGGGCTCATGTGGAGGCACGAGAATTATCGATTAGAGAATGTGGATTTATAATCCGGTCACCAGGGAACAGATGTGGATTGACACTTTGAAAGTATGGATTATCATCAATCAGAAGAATGGTATGAGCATAGTAATTAATAATTAATCATGAGGCATGGAAAATAACATTTTTACAAACTCAGTGTTCCATATAACCAGTGTGCCTGGAAGTACGTTCGAAAAAGGCAAGTGTATACTAGTGTCAAATCATCCTAATCAGCAGTAGACAGGGGATTCATCTTCATGTATTTTATTTACAATCAGCAAGGGGCAATACATCATCGCACAGGAGAAGGAATTTCAAATAAGAAGGCAACCAGATCGTTATAGGAAAACACAGATAGAGGGTTGAGTCAGACTGAAAGAAGTAAATCTGCGATCTCTAAATCTCAGTCAGATCTCAAAGGAGATTTATCATCCAATCAGCTTCTTAAGGGAAGAAATGGGTCTTAAAAACAGCAACCATCGAACGGCAGGCATCGACAACATGGAATCAGCATTTTCCTTAGTCCAGTCAGCTATATTAATGCTCAATCAGCATGCTCTTAGGATAAAGTCAGCAATTCAACCATGTAAACAGTAGCCATATACATACAAAAGAGTACATAAAACAGAGACAAAGCATAGCTATTCCTAGCAGGTAGCAAAAGAAAATATAGAGCAGACATGACAGGAGCAAATTCAGACTTAGGATATCCCATTCATTGTAATATGCAAACAACAAGCAGTGATATATGGATAGTGATGAAATAATAAACAGCGATGAAATATATGATTGTTCATGCCTGAGCAATGTTGATATTTTGGGGATCGCTATCCAATTTTAGAAGGGTTTATATTAAGAGGATAATCAGTGAACAAATCAGAAATGGCCGAGCCATTTTCTATGGAACAGTGACTTTCCCAACAATACCGTCAACTTCTGTATGGGCAACTCATTTTAGGAGTTATCTTTGTCTACTAAATACTGAGGCCAGGGCCTAAATCAGGATTCACCTTGTTAAAAGGCATTTTAAGCGGTCAAGTTATATCTCTAAACATCTTGTAATTCTTATTTTAATGGAATTTGTGATTCTAGGGCAAAAATCAGGGCAATCCCAAAAAGGGGACATTGCACACTCTATATCACAACGGAAGGTGTAATTAAAATGTTAAAACGTGTTTCTATACATCCAATAATGAGTTTCAAGAACTTGCACTACAATGTATTAATAGATAAAAAGGACTATAAATCAATAAAAAGAATGCATAAACAATTCTATGATCCTATACTAATTTAGATGACGGATAGCTTACATTGACTTACATTGAGATATCAATTTTCATTGGATGCAAACAATTTGTATGTTTGCAAAGTAACTCCAAGAACACTAAAAGCATTAAAATAATCCTTGCTGGAAATCAAGCATATGAACTATGGAATTGTGTTTAGCATCTAAGGAATTGTCATAACAACATCAGAATTATTCATATGAAAGTATGTAACAGCCTGCAAGAAAATAGTAGCTGAGCTGCAAAACACTCAGCATTAACTTTTTACGCTTTCTTTTTTTCATCCCACAGGCAAAAAAATATTTCACAATAATCATTTATGATATAACTTTGTAGAGTGAAAGGAAAACAAAGAATCCCTATGATAAGTGCATATTAAAGTAGACTAAATCTTTAAAGAGAAAAGTAATTGGACTTGATGATAAATAGCTCCTACAAAGATCTTACCGCTAGAAGCTTTAGAGAATGGTGAGGCACAACTCGATCATCATGATCAGCTGTCAATAACATTGTAGCAGGATACTGAACACCTTGTCCTCTAGGCTCTTCCCATGGCCTCTTTACATTATGCAAAGGTGAATATCTACAATAAAATGTCATTTATAGATTGCAGTTTTTAATTTATTATGTCAGAATATCTTTAAAATTGTACCTAGAAATCAAGATGAATGCTTGCTTTGTGTTCTTACTTAATCAGCCAATGAAATTCTTCTTCCTTATCCGAACATCCATAATCTGTCGTCCATGCATGCCCTGGCAGTTTAAGAATAAAGTTGATCATAAATTATCTTGTAAATGCCAATTAAAAAAGTACACACATGAATTAAAAAGAACAATATAAGATTGCAATGCCTTCATGTTATATCTTGATGTAAAATGTATTTATGCTACATTGTGAAATGTTACTCAATAAACTGATTCAAAATATACCAATAGTAAATTTATGGAAACGTAACATGTCCATGACCCCCACATGAGCCAGTGCACAACCAAATAGGTCAGGCCTCTGTTTTCAGACAAAACGGATCAAGAACAATCAATTTCATATCCTTTGTTTCCAATACAAATGAATGAGAAATAATCTGCTTCGAAAAAATCTTTCAATTGAATGAAAAATATTAGGGGTGGTAGAACTAGCGAAAGCTATATTAAAAGTGATTAAAGTTGTAATATTTGCACAATCCATAATAGTGAAGTCAAAAGCTTCTGGATTAAAACTGCGTAGGATTTTTTGCATTAAATTTTGGATTGCACACCATGCTCCATCATCAGAATGAGAAGTGCAATAAATTTAATCCAGAAGCTTTCAATTCAAGATTGAATTCACTTTAAAATGACTTCCATTGATCATTATCTTATCAATATGATCACTTAAATACCTGATTTACGCAAGCTGCAACAAGCAACCCACCATTACTGCCCCCTTCAATACACAACTTTTTAGGTTGTGTGTAACCCTCTGATATAAGAAATTCAGCAGCACAAATGAAGTCATCAAAGCAATTTTGTTTATTTGCAAGTGAGCCTGCTTTATGCCATTCTTCTCCATATTCCCCACCCCCACGAATGTTTGCAACAGCAGATACTGCTCCTAAATGCTTTAAACTGACAATACGACGAACACTAAAGGATGGTGTGATATTAATGTTAAAGCCTCCATAGCCATATAGCATTGTCGGGTGTGAACTGTCAAGGCTGATGTCTTTCTTACATACAATGAACATTGGTATTTGAGTTCCATCCTTGCTAGGAAAGAAAACCTAATAAATAAATAATAGTTGAAAGTTTATTAGGAACAAATCATATATGCAGTTTTAGCATAAAAAATTTATTCAAGGGACAGAGTATGCAATATATTGTATAACCTTTAACTAAGGTTTCCACATAAGTACAAAATACCAGTATCATTTCAGCCGAAAGTACATAAAATAATAACTACACTTCTCTGATTTATCTCTCCAAAAATTTACTTGATTTTGAATTAAACAAGCTATATACCTTAACTGGCTGACAGAAATACACATTACTAATTTATTTCTGCAGTGACCCACTTAACTTTGATGTAAAGAACACAAGCTTGTAATTTACTTAAACATGATCTTCAACATGTAAGTATTATTATATATTTCTAATTAGTTCAAATGTTTTAAAATAGTGTTCGTGTTGTATGTTAGAAATGTAAAGAACAATTTTGAATTTTTTTAAAGAAAATGTTCAGGCAAAGAATCACAAAAGAAAAAAAACAGTTTAAAACATCAACATACCTGTTTAGTCTCAAAATTGTTACGATCAAAGCCTGCGACAATGGTTTCTCTGAATACTATGAGATTTGGTTTTTCAGCATTTAGATCACATTGATAAATAATACCAGGTGTAAGAAAGCTTGTAAAACCAATAAATATCTCATCATATTTACGCCTTCCAAAGACTCCATTGACTGACCCGATATCAATTGGCAAATTATGAAGCAACTTGCCAGATTGCAACTCTCGTACTTGGAGAACATACTTAACATCACTTAAGTAACTTATTAGAATTTGATTGCCATTGACACTCACAGCTGATTCAAGAACATCCTTGTCTGACTCTGGAACAACATCACTCCAAGATTCTGGGTACCTCAAGTCCACTCGGACCAATTTATACCTTGGAGCATTTTTATTCGTCCGGAATGTGACCTCAGTATCATCATTTGCAACAAGGATATATTCTGCTTCAAAATTATCAATGAGCTTCTGGAATGGAAGCATCTCCTCCTTGCCTTTGAAACCCTCAATACCTTGAGGAAGGGTATCAAGATTACAATAATAGAGCCTATTCACAGGATCACATCCTTCTGTAATATATAAAAGAATATACTGTCACAAAAAAAGCAACAAGAATCAGGTCATTAACACCCCATAGTAGAGCAATTGATGGTAGAATAGCCAAAAATAAGTTAAGTGTAATATTATTGATGAAACCAAAAGTTTTGCGGACAACATTTATTCCATTGAAAAGAACATTTGCTACAAGCCTACAACTATTTCATTAAAAACCAAAGGTTAAGAATGAGCCATTTAAAAAATATAGGATGTAATATTTTATCTCAAGCATTAAGCATATGTTTTGCCAACCTTTCCATCTTCAGTTACATCAGCCCCAACTGTCCACTCAGGATTTTCTGGATCTTTCCAACATAAGATATCTTCAGATTGCTCCGTACCCAAGAAATGGTAAAACAATTGATGATTAAGGTTGATATTAGTTTCTGTTCCTGCATCTAGCTCTTCTTGTTTTCTGCTGGAGCATGAGATTGTTAAAAAAGAAAAAACTAATTGCACTTACCAAAATTGAAATAAACAAGTGTAATATGAAACCTGGAGCCATAACTAGAAAAAAATTACACACTTAGGAGCTGGATAACGGCTGTAAAAAAAACCTTTACTGTCATGGCTCCAAGTTATTGATGAAAACTTCACCTGGTAAACAATGAAAATGCTTATGAAAACATCACTAGAAAAAAAAATAGAAAACGAGAAATACAACCTAGAACAATTTTACAATACCATAAAAAACCCCGAATCCAATTAGGAGTAGAGACCTATAGAATCCCGGCCAGTAAAACAGAATGAAAAAACCAGGCATCTTATAATTCTGTTTCTCATATATAAGATTGTTCACAAATTATCCGAGGCTATTTGTCAATTTCAATGACAACGTGTGCACTTGCATGTTGCACACTTTGAAACATGGAGTGTTTTTGATGATGCATATACATCTCCAAAGAAACAAAGCACATATAATATGTAACAGAAAACTTCAAACAAATAAAAGAATAAGGCAGGAAGTGAAGGGCCTAAAACATATAATGATACAGCATAGCAACTTAAACACCCTTGTTTAGCATACAATCAGAGATTAATAGATTACACTAGTGTAAGTCTATCTAATAGACTAATAGCTTATAAACAATGTCCTTGTTATAAAAATCATGTGCATAAGCTTGACATTTCATTTCTACTTCGAACTTTGTTATAGATCCATTTCTTGCTGTTTATCTCCATTCTGCCTGATCATGAGAATAATTGATAGTATGCTCAACAGAAACTCATTAAACATACCCATGAAAGAGAATCGGGTTCTGTAGTCTTATCTGCTATCCGAATAACCTTGATGTTTACCCAGTCACTACCACTGGAGCTTAAACCAACTGCCAAGAATTTAGCATTTTCACTGACAGAGTATGTATTTAAAGCAACCGTTCCATCTTCACTGAGTGTGTTGGGATCAAGCAAGACCTCTGCTTCTGCTTCCAGATTATCCTGAAATAAGTTGGGAGTTTGAACACGTCTCAAAAATGGTATTGACAATTTAATATAAAGGAGAAATGTCAATGGCTGCTAAATTAATGTAATGAAATGAAAGAGTTTTGAAACAGACAGAATTTCACAGATCTTTGAATTTTCAAAATATATATATATTCAAAAGTCTGCTAACTTAATGTAATAATATAAAAGGTTTTCCAAACATGCAGAATTTTCAACTCTTTAAATTTATGCATATTCAAAAGAAGTTAGTCATACTTCCTTTTTCCCAAAATATTGTGACTGAAGTAATTGAAATAAGTAGTGCAAAGGAACACTGCAACCAATAAGTGAATGCTAGGCTAAAAAATTTGATTATGCAGGACTGATATTAGACCTGTCAGAGCACCGATGACAACTTGAACTGCACTGCAAAATCTAACACCTGCACTAAAACAACAAAGACATCTCCTAATATAGTAGCTATATAAAGTACATTACAAACACGAAAGCCATGGAATGTCTTTGATGCATGATGAGGTTGCAGCTCCATTTAAACATGGTCCAAACTTATCTGGGCATATTTGTTGATAAAAGATTTTTTCC
The DNA here is from genome assembly GCA_018584345.1 of Thuja plicata. Classification (NCBI taxonomy): domain Eukaryota; kingdom Viridiplantae; phylum Streptophyta; class Pinopsida; order Cupressales; family Cupressaceae; genus Thuja; species Thuja plicata. Next base: position 85,560 of record MU224169.1, on the reverse strand, counting down.
CAGGTCCTGCTGCCAGTAAGGCAAGCAATTCAACAATTGTTTTTTTATCCTCCTTTCACCACAGTTGAATAAGTGAAGTTTTTCATCTAAAAAAGAGTGCGGGAAATGATGGATTTAAGATAAAAATGGTGTTGAAAACTCCATGACTATGTGCTTTGATCTTTGTTGCCTTTCTCTGGATGATTATGATCGTCATCATCAGTTGAGAGTTCCTTTCAACATGAACTTGAGTGATTTTGTGTTGGCAACCCGTATGCACTGCTTTGTATACAAACCACATCTCAGTATACTTATACCATTCACTTACTGCAGTGAATAATGACCTATCCTTTGTGATTGTGAATGGCCCTGTCATAATTCAGCTTGTGCAAAGCAATAGATTGTTCCCATCTGACAATCACTGTAATACTGATCTTCAGAGGTCTTTAGTTATTTTCCTTGCTGATGAATTGAATACTTGACATATACACATTACATCGCAAGGGATCAGTGTGCATGGAATCAATATCCTTTAGGAAACTGCATGGGAAACTCCACACATGAAGCTTCTGCACACAGATCACTTGAACAAATTATATATAGTATGTAGTCAATATTTGTAAAAATTTGGAAGTCTTAGAAAATAAAAATTATTTCAATTGTAATCTCAGTGCATGATCAGTGGTACCTGACACTTCTTGTAAGAATTTCACATCAAGGGGGGGAGGGTATATTATTTCCTCACAACTGATGAAATGAGCTTCAAAAGACAAATTTGCTAAGTAGCAAACTGACTGGAGGTTGGAGGCATGGGAGGTTGGAGGAAATTCGGCGACATCTCATCAATCACTAGCGACGGGGTTGCAAAATTGTTTTGATGACAAAACCACTTGTGCCAAAAAGACTAAAGCCAAGACTGGTTTCCAGGTGGCACCGGCAATCATCTTATATCATTTGTGATCAGAGTGGCACTAATCTAAAATATTGACTGCATATGCGACAACGAAGACTTGGTTCTCAAATTTTGTATATTGTGGTTGGATGTGTATGTCCCCAATCACATTTCTTGATTGTTAGTGAAGTGATTGGAAGTGTTTGTCCCCATTCACGAGGTAGTGAAGTGATTGGAAGTGTTTGTCCCTAGTCACACAAGTTGGTGATTATGATTGGATGTGCTTGTCCCCAGTCACACAAGTTGGTGATTATGATTGGATCTGTTTGTCCCCAATCATAATTGGGGTGAGCAGATGTGTATGTCCCTATTCATGACCTTGGTTTTGGATAGATGTGTTTGTCCCTATCCAAATTTGATGTAAGATCTTGGATAGATGTGTTAGCCCCTATCCTTAGATCCATGGGTAGATGTGTTTGTCTCTATCCTTGGATGAAAGTACCCAAAGCATAGTGAGACAAGTTCCACTATTGCTTGTCATGAATAGATGTGTATGTCCCTACTCTTATATTTTTGGTGAGCTACTGAGTGTGGTCATCAAGTATTGTGATGTACTTTCTCCCCATGTTCACACTAAGGGGGGGTGTTAGGAATTAGTGTTCATATAGGTGTCAGAAATAGTGCATCATAGGAAGCATATGCTAATTATTTATTAAGTTTGTTAAATAGGTAAGTACAAACATTTGTTTGTATTGAGTTGTTATAACAACTCAAAATATTTAGGAGTCATTGAAGGAGGTTTCCTAAGATATAGGATATGGAAATCCTATAAGTATGTAATCCATGATTGAATAAAAGGAAATGTATTATTCTTGCATAAAATCCAATGCAGCTTCTATTGACTCTGGCCATATTTTCTGATACGTCCAAGAGAATGCAACCATTGGATTCCCAATATAATATAGAAATCAGCAATCTCAATCAAATACAAATCATCAGCGATTGTGAGGTCCTCAAACTCAATGCTCATTTGTGGTACCTTGTTGCTGCATCTCACCTTAAATCCATCTACCATCATCACAAAGAATCCTTGGAAAACCTCCAATGACAATTCTTTTCTTGCCACCAAGCTATCACTCATAAAATTGTGAGTTGCACTGTTGTCCACCAAACATGTGACTTGCAGCCCATTCACAAACCCTCTTACTCTAAATAGTTGATACTTGGGAATCCCAGGAAGTAAAGCAATAGCCCCATGTGCTAAAGCTATATCATCTTGTTCTTCATTACCACTCTCGGGAGTATCGTCAATTGTGTCTTCATTGTCGGATGTAACTTTGATATAATACATTTTACCTTTCTGAAAACATCTATGACTGGGCGCCCATGATTCATGACAATGGAAACACAACTTCTTACGCAGCTCATTCTTGCTCACAAAATCAAACTTCTTGACATCTTTCTTACTTGCTTCGGATGGAACACTTAATTGCTCTTGAGACGATTTATTTTGCTTGGCATGTGTATCCTTGTGATTGTGCTCTCTTAGGAGTAGAAAATTCCATGTGGTGTGCTCTCTTAATGGCATCGACAAGAGTGGGAGGATCAAAAGCTTTGACCCAACCCCTAAGAGGCTCCAACAAACCCTCTACAAAGCAAGAAATCAATCTCTTCTCAGTCACATCAGAAATCGTTACTGACAATCGTTATAACTTTGAAATGTATGCATCAAGTATCCCAACCTGTCTCAAATGAGCCAACTCTCTTGAGTATACTTCTAAATCCTTGTGGTCAAACTGCTCTATCAATGAAGTGCAAAATTGATCATAAGAAACAATCAAACCATGACCCTGAGCCACTAAACCATGATACCGCCATTCATGTGCAACTCCTTCAAGGTGAAGGGTAGCAAATTTGATGGCCTCACTCTCCTACGTCTGATTCAGGGCAAGGTAAGTATCCAATTTCTGAATCCAAGCTCTGGCTGTACCCTTGGATGATCCATCAAAACTAGGTAAGGATAGGTTTCCCAATCTTTTTGCAACACATAATTTTGCTTCCCTTGATTCCATTGTTTCTTCTTTGGCTTTGTGCGTTTGGTGACCTCCAAGTAGTCTCTATAAGTGATCGCTGCATGAAAATCTTCTCTCGATACTTGATACTTGGCCAAAATCTCTGCATCCTCATTGTCCTCCATAGGTTCTTCTTGTGTAGGCTCATCCTCTTGTATAAAAGTAGGCATGAAATGCCTGGACTTTGATGAACCCATAGGTTTGCTATTAGAATGCTCATTGTTTTCTGCAACTTTGCTACTTTCCTCTCTCTATATGCACCGAATTTCTTCCATTTGCTATGTTATAAACCATCTGACTCAAATAAAGTTTGGTATTTTGTAGTTGTCTTAACATTTTTTCAAACATTTGTTTTACCTCCTCTTCACTTTTGGATGGTGGTTTATCGCTACCAACCATTATCCCTTTTTGTCTCTCCAAGTTATGACCACCCTTTCCCTGTATGGACTCAACCCAGATAGGCTGCCAAAACTTGCAGCTCTGATACCACTATAATATCCCCAAATAGGATATTTTCTAAGATTCTTATTTCCACCCTAATTTCTAATTTTCAAAATTCATATTGGATAGAATATTGAAGGCAACCACAAGAATAATGACATATTCAGAATGAAACTACTTGTTTCTCCAGTATTTAATATTGACATGACAAGCTTGCTCACAATGAATTTATTGATTCAGTTCAAAACAAATGATTCCACCAGATATGTAACCTGCACCTTGTAATGTAGACAACAACTACAGGAGACATTGGATATCAAATGAAAGGCCTATGTTGAAGATGCACATGGCATTTATTTGCTTCGATCTGAAAAATGACTCTGGCAGATACAGCCGCATCTGATGAGGAAAACATGTCAGTATCCCAAATGCTGAACACCACATATGAGATCTATCACTAAAGGAATCACACACAGATGAGGGTAGCCATCTGTAACTCGTAGAAAAGAAGGGAACAACTTAAATATTTCACAAAATTAATATTTCGCCTTCAAACATTAGCCCAATTGTTAACACCTTGTTAATCTCCACGCCAAATATTCAAGGCATATTCAAGGCTCCCATAAGACAACCTTTTGGTAGATTGAGGATGTTGTGGTGAAAGCATTTTTCACGCCAGCCAAAACCATGAAGTCGAGCCCAAGCAAATATTCACAACAATAACAAATAGACCGCTAGAGATAATATATCTAACCTCAAAAATTAATCTTAATATATCAACCTTGGTATATAGTTTCCGCCCAAATAAGAATTCATGGCGATTACTAAAGCCTGCGAGCTAAAGCCTTTATTTCAATGGCTTAAATAATCTCCTGAAGGTAAATGTTCAACTATAGCCTTCTGCAAATAAATATTTATTCCCCACTTATAACATTTAAAGACATTCTTTATTTTTCCATTGAGTCTAAGCAAATTATATTTTGCTCAATATCCTGCATTCCCTTATGTAATCAGATCTCTTAATTATTCATTTCTACCCAAGTATTAAACGACATGGCCTTAGACTATTCCCGAAATCCCAAATAAATCCTGAACCAAGGTCCCAAATAAAGAGTCGGGTCCCACTTAATAAACAGCAATTATAAAATTCAGAACAATACTTCTTTATTTCACAGGTGAATATAAATTACCTCAGAACTGCAATTAACCTTATTACTACAAATTTGCCTCTATTAGAGACTTCACAAATTTGGCACGAATGTAGACTCCATCACGAATTCACTCCCAAGAAGAGCTAGGTTTTTGTCCAACCCTTCTACCAATCTTCTGAAAGTTTCTGTCCTTAGAGATTTGCTTTATACAAAGCTTCATACAAATTATCAAATCCAAAAGCATGTCTTGCTTCCTCCATTCAACCTCCTTATAAAGAACTCCAAAAAGCATCTAGAATATTAGGCCAACTTAGCTAACTTCAATTTAATCTTATTTGGAGAACTTTATTTAATAAAGAGACATTTCATAATATTTTATTATTTTATTAAATTTAAAATATTTTGCCATCATTTGAATCTTTTATTTATTTTTGACAACTTAATATAAATATATTTAATTAATTGTCACCTTAAAAACTGGGGACATTACAGCCCTACAAGGTGGAGAGAAGGATTGGTGAGGTAGCTTATGAGCTTGTTTCGTGTCTCAGGAAGGCTCTTTGACAGCAGATCGCTCCTTCACAAGAGCTACCACCACTTGATGATGAAGGTAAATTAATCCTAGAACCTGAATCGATGATGGATGTAAGGGAAAAGAAGTTGAGGAACAAGGTCACTCTGGAATACTCGGTAAAATGGAAGAATCTTCTGAAAGAGGATAGAACATGGGAAGTAGTGGAGATCTTTGAGCATCCAAATTTGAAGTTGCTTGAGGGCAAGCAACATAATAGAGGGGAGGACTGCCATGTCCCCAACTGAGTTGATCAGTTTAATGGTTTGCAGCTTCAAATAAAGTGTTTTATTAACACTTAATTTAATAAGTAATAATATTAAATTAAGTATCAATATTATAATAGTTTTAATAAATAAATAAACAATAATATTATGATTTTTGTCTTTCCTAGGGTCAACATCTACCAGGTCAGTTTAGCTCATGTAGGCCAACATCCTTCGAGAAAATTAGTGAATTGCTATTTTAAGGCTAGAGGGACTCGAACATTTTCATGCTTGAGATTTGCTGTGAATGCCTTAGCGCACGGTTGTCTCCTAGGATGCAAACCTCAGGGACTTGCAAGGTAGAATGTCACCTCTACCGTTGCCCAGCAGATATTCAATCTTTGATCAGGTAGATTATTGATTCCGCAAGAACAAACCCTTATGAAAGAGGAGAATTGGCGCATATCAGCTAAGAAGAGAGCAGCAGAAGTGGGTATAGTTGGCAACCACCTAGCGACTAGGAAGAAGGGTGCCCAATTTGAATCATACAAGCCCATCGCAACTGGAGAGGCTACAGCAGGGAGTTTGGCGCCAATATCACCAATCTACAGCTGAAGGAGATCACAGGTAGAGACCACGAGGGCATCCGAACTTGGACAAGTAATGAGCAACGAATGCACAGTATGAGTTTGCCTTCATCTGAATGTTGCATGATTTTATGATCTGAATATTACATGTTTTGTATGAATTGAGGTTGCAAGGTTTGATTTCTATTTCAAGACCGCTGTTGTAAATTCCTGAACTGTCGAGACTTTCAAATTTTACGTGAAAGTTATGATAGAATCCCCCTATCTATTAATCCTTTTGTTCGTTTAGGGTAGCAGGTTTCTTCTTAACTTTGCAATTCTGCTAGTTCTTCTATTAGTTTATCTTTTGCATGCTTTGAGGTATTGAATTCACTATCTCTAATTTGTCTTTGCAGCTCTCCTAATTAGGTCTGTATATATGATATTTATGGAATATTGCCAAAAGTGTGCTAAAAGTGTGTCTTTTCCAGTCCTTAATCTTTTGTTTCAGATGTTAAGCTGCTTGTGAATTGGACGATCACATTGCTTTCAATGTGACTAGCATCTTTCCACCACTGAGCAATCTGAGATGAGAAATCAAAGTGTTGCAATCCATGTGTCTTCAACTTGGGAAGTGTGGATTGATGTTATCATATTGCAATGTCTAGCATGATGGTCCAATGATTTGGAAGTGTTGAGTTATGCACCAGATTGCTTAACATTTCTAGAAGAGGGCAGCTCAAGTTAGGATATCAAACTTGCCTACTTTTTCCACCATGTGACTCTTCCAGACCTTGCAACTGAAACAAATACAGAATCCTTTCAGAAATTCTACCTCAAACAATCTGCAAACAAAGATGAATTGGTTAAGAGAAGCAGCTGTTAACTGGTCAAATTTAAATCTGTCCCTCTCTTCAAAGGGTTTCAACTGGTATTGAGGTTTACCCTAGAATGTGAATGCAATTGACATGATTTTGGAGCTAATTAAGAGTCGCTTCTAGGTAACCGATTCTCATATTTCTGTTAAGAGGGAAATGAAAACATAAAGAATTAGAAATATTCTGATATTCATAAGACCAGAATTCAGCATAAGTGCCCCAGTTAAAAAATTAATGTATAAGATCAGATTGACCAGGGGGTTTCTATTAAATTGATGTTTTCCCATGTAGGTATGTGATTATGTTATTGTGGACCCACGTGTCTGGAAGTTTGGAGTTGGGAGCCACCTGATGACTTGATGTGAGAGGACCAGATGTATTTGTTCTTTAAGAATTGTATTCTAGGGAAAGATCATTTACTCAGGACACTCAGGCCCCTTATATTTCATAAGAATATTTGCATCATCCAAAAGTGAGTGCAGCTAAGCCCCTACAACATGATGAAGGTTGTCTATTCCATGCATGGTCAAATTTTATCCACTCCTTGAGATCCACCAATCACCTTTCTTGTTGGAATATATTTGCTAACTAATTGTGCATGTTCCCTTTTTTGACTGAGGTTTTTGGCTGGAAAATAAGGACATCACTATAGTCCTGATTTTTGTTCTTACCTCTTAATATTTCTGGTTTGAGGGCCAATGGTATAGACAGATGTAAACGAGATAAAAGGAAGTTGAGATACTTCTGCAGTGCTGTGGTTGTTGACTGAGTCTCCATTCCTTGGTTGCAAGTTGGCTTAGGGTAGTTTCGTTGAATTTGTTAGTGCATGTGTTCTTGTACTTCAAGAATTTGGAGGGGTTTCTTCATATAGATCTGCTCTGTGATGTGCTCTGGGATTCTCTTTCAAACTTCCCTTCCTTCTAGAAATTTATGTCTTGGCAGTTTGATGCTTTTCTTCCCCCTTATTCTCTTTGTGGTGCTGATTTACTGAGCTGCCTTTGATATACTTTATCTCTCTAATGTTTCTTCTTAATTTTTCCTCTCTCTCACATGGGATTGTTGTGGGGCACAAATTGTTGCAAGGTTCCCATGCTCGTGATATAATGTGAATCTAAAGGGCGTATTTTCATTATCAGTAAGCTGTTCCTAGTCCATTCCTCCCATTTTTAGCACAATCAGCTCAGGAAATCGTTGCTCATGATCTATATCACAAACACCCCAGCATTGTTAAGCAAAATGTTTTCCTAGTAAATTCTGAGCTTTGATATACTTTCCGTTTGCATTGCCAGCCCTTTGAAGAGAGGGTTCTTGCTACTATTCTCTATCACACTAGAACAGTAACAAGCAATTCTTTGTAGTATTAAAAGATGACAGCCAAGGTCTCCTGAATAAACCTGACTACTTCATTAGCAAAGGTCCTCCTATGAAACCCTGATTGCTCTCTTATCTAGTGGAGGTTATGACCATTAAATACACTTTTATTTTCATCAGGAGATCTACTGAACCAGAGGGCTTCCAATAATACCCCATAAATCTATAAATCAGCGTCCTTTCCTTAGGAAGCCACAAAACATTCTTCATTTCTTCAACAGTAAATTGCAGATTGGGTTAGACCTCCTTAAATAGCGACCATTTTAAATAACAATTTTTTGTGCATGAATTTAACCAGCCCATCTCAAAAATTGGATTAGTTTTATGTGCTTCAATTGCCCTGAAATTCAGGGATCAAGTGCCTATAGAGAAAGCCATAGCCTATTCCAGGAGATGCATGTTTCCTGGTAAAGGTATAATTTCCAGCATATTTAGGATTATACAGCTCAAGTGTGGTAGATAACAAGAAAAGAGAAAGAGGTGGGGCATGAGTGGGTTCAGAGCTCAGAGACGTTGAAAATATAATGCATCAAGCATTTCCACTTTAGTGTGGTAGATAACAAGAAAAGAGAAAGAGGTGGGGCATGAGTGGGCTAAGAGCTCAGAGACGTTGAAAATATAATGTATCAAGCATTTCCAGTGGCAATAGCAAGGCTTTTTAGTTTATCACAAATTTGAAATAATTGTGCTCTTATAATCATTTATATCTGCCTATTCTTCAAACTTGATCATCATACCTGAACATATAGAACATCCTGGTCTTGCAGCCCAGTATTGAAGAAGTAGAAGTATTTATCACCATATTTGAATGGAACACGATATCTTGGGTGATCAAAAAGGGCTGTAATACGTCCCTTAAACTTGTCTCTTGTCTCACAATTCTGTAGGTAGGATTGAGTTAACTTCACTTGCTTCTCAACAAAATCCTTGACTTCCTCTGCATCTGGATCTTCCAGCCTGTCACAGGTTAACAAATCCTTATCAGAACTAAAACAAGGCCAATTACCAGTTCAGATTTGGATTCAGGTTTGAGAATGCTGGTACAAAAAAATATGGCATTGGGTATGGTGTGGCAAAAAACATACTGAATATATACATATTTTAGCCTAAGATAGGAATAACCAAATTAAGTTCAGATAACCAACGAACATGGTTATTAATAATAAACAAAACAACCATTAATATTATTTCAAAATTATGGTGTTGAAGTAGAATTTTGCGCAAGATTTTTATCCAGATTAGTGCAGCATTAGCAATTTAATCCAGCTACACCACCCTCAGGCCATTAGGCTTTAAAATAAACTAGTTTTTTTCTCTGGGCTGGAGGTAGTCGGATATTAAATTGATAAATCCAAGGATATAATGTTGAATGATTATCCTTTTCCAGCATGTTTCACAAATTGGACATATAAGAATGTGAATCAAATCATTTTGAAAACTGTGAGTATAGTGGCTCAATGAGCTACTGCAGAAACATATTCTGAACTAGAACTTAAATTTTTCCTCGTATTCTCAGACATGGTCTCAAAATTAGGAATATATGTACGAGAATGGTTGTGAATGCATAATATTGAAATCCAATCAAAGATCAAGTGGCCAAACATTAAATTATTTTCACATGTGAAGATCGTACATGCTGGAGGTTTTAACCAAGAAAATTGCTTCAGCGTGGTTGACTTTTTTCATCCATCAAGCTAGTGAACATAATTTGTCTCTGTATAAGGATATTGGGCCCCTGATTCACCTGGGTAACATACCTGGCCGAATCCAGGGCACAAAATCCGTACCCTGTCCACGCCACAGCAGACTGGACCATAACCCTGGCCTGCAAATGAACCAGACCCCGACCTGGACCCGTTAGCAGGGGTTTTTTACAGCAAACTGGTAACAGAAGAAGAAGGAAACAGTAACCACTAATCATCTTCCATGGCTGGATACTTATATAACTATGATCATTTTCTGTATATCTAGACACTTATTTTTTCTGTTTTTCTGGTTCGGATAGCTTATTTAAGCTGCCATGTTTGGCTTTAATTGACCGTAAGGTGGTATGACTTGTTTGCTTCATGTGTAGCATAAAATAAGAAAAGTGGATCATACTTTACTGTCCAAATGGAAAAAAAAGCATCGGTCAGGATTAGTAAACTTGCAGTAGAAGATTCTTACTTGTACTCTTATTTAGATTTAATTTCAAGTACAGTAGCAATTTCGGTCTAAAGATTACTACCCAACAGAAGCCTCAACCACACAGTTAACAAAAACGTTGTGATCGAAGGATCATAAAAGCATTACATACACCACGGGTCACTTTGAAGAGTAACTAGAGGGTCAGAAAACCAGAGCAGGGTTTTCTAAAATCATCATAATGACTACTTATTGAAAAACAGTCATCCCAGCGATTACTTGAGTTGAACCAGTGAAAAACTCATACAGATATTAGAACATCTAAACCCGAGGGTTTTTGGTTGCTGTAATTTAATCACATGGCATAATGACATGCCAAATCTACAACCTTCCCGCCAAACAAATCAAATCAAGGATTCAACTGATTGAGTTTAACAGCATGTCTGCATCGAGTTTTATTGGTTTCGTTTCTTAATTAAATTAGGAACAGAGTAATGCGATGCAAATCTGCCCTCGTTAATGAAAGTCTAATTGCAAGTGGAGCTCCTCTTCATGCAAATCATATTCTTCCAACAAAATATAACTTACCATCTATAAGGATCCGGTACAACTACACCATGATAACTGTCTACCACAGATTCATCCCTTCTCACATCTGGATATATCGACAGGCCTTCCGCTGCAAAAGAACCCATATTGACCTGCTAAATTTTGGGGAAGATGGTTTTAGACAAGCACCCTTCAAACCACCTTCCAGGCTTCGTTATAAAACAGTTCTAGGAAATGTCGCTGATATGCTATCACTCCTAAGAGTTATTTTATTTTATGCATTAAGAAATTCTCTTTACTTAAAGAGTAAGTTTCTTTTATTTTATCGATTTAAAGAATTGTTTTGTTCTAAATATATTATTGTTTTTTTTAGTTTTTATGTATACAGATTTTTTTTTTGTTTTTTTTAAGTTTTTAGTATACAGTTATCATATGACATTCTCGCTTTTCGTATTAGTGTAAAATAGTTCTCAACATAATTAGACAATTGAAAGTATTTATGAATTTTTTTAATAGAAATTTAAGATTTTGATAAGCCATATTGAAATTTAAAAGTTGAATATATATATATATGATGTTATATAAATTTATTTTTGAATGAAGAAATATAGGGTGTGTAATCCAACATAAAAGCATAAAATATTTATAATAAGAGTTGATGACACATGTTAAACATTTTTCTAAAATATTGGTAAATGCTTTTGATTCAGAGCTATGAATTGGTGAGGCCATAAAGGGAGGACATCATCCTCAACATAAATGCTTAACAATAACACTCCTATGAAGTTTGAACCTTGGTGGCAATAACAATATTACATTTAGACCATCACTCTTACAATATTGACATGATATGTGTTTTTAGATTGTGTGTAACTAATGAATAGAAATCATGAAACTCCGCCTGAGCAGGAGCGGTAAAAAATTTCACAGTTTATAAGGTACATAGGAAAAAAAATTATTATTTATTGAAAGGAATTTGTGTGTTTTTATGCTTATAATGGCAGTTTGTGTTGTGGGTCATCCCTATGGATTAAGCCTAAGTTTCTATGAACATTATTGTCCAAATTGTTAGAATAACTAAGAGTGGGGGTGAATCAATGGCCTCAAAAATATTCCAATAAATCAACCCAAAAACTTAGTACCACAATTATAAGCCTCTAGTTATCTTCAGTCCTACAAGATGTATACCTTGAAATAATCTTATCAAATAACTACTGCTCAAAGTTCACTGTTAAACCTTATTTTTAAACTTTACCAAATAGCAGTCTAGTATTTACTGAAATACAGTAAATAACTTAGTGTTTACCGATCAATCATGTTTTAGTGATGTGTAAAGCAAAACATTAAAGCCATGAATCATAAACACATTTGACACATGGATTTTTAACGTGGAAACCCTATTAAGGGAAAAACCACTTGGGACCGGTAACCCAAAATTTTCACTCTTCTAAAGTGAGCTCAGTGAAGAGCCAACCCTGTTAAAAGTTACAAACACACTGTTAAGTGCGACCTTGTTAGAGGATTTATCACTAACAGTTTATCACTTGATATCTAGCATTCACTATGTTATCTTCATGATAAACCTTTTGATACTGGGTGATACCACAATAGTGGGTTACACTTTTTTGCCTAAACGGACATTGAAGTCTACATTTTGAGAAAAACTTTCACATTCAAATGCATATTGTCATTAAACTGTTTGAAATCGGAAGATGAAGTAAACTAGAGTCTTTTAGGATTTTCTATCTAGATTCTAAATTTTTTTTTTTTTATTTTAATGGTTTTTTTTCTCCCACTAAAACTGCTATGTTGCTAAAAACGTCATTTTCAAAAAGGTACAATGACTTCGTACAGCATAACTTTTTTTCTAAAATAGATATCAATGCGCTTCTTTCAAATTTGGTTTTGTAACATCCATACGGAGGGCATGCAATTGGTTTGATGACATTATCGTGATTATTGCATATTTTATGAACGTTTGAAGTAGAGTCAACCATAATTTTGACATACCTTGACTTTGTAGCTGATAACTTCTTGTGTATTTATCAAAATTCAAATTTATTTTTTTATATAGAAAGAAGACTCAAAGCCGAAGGGCACTGTTATTTTTCTATTTTTTTGTATTTTTTACTATTTTTAATTGAACGTCAAACCTAGAAGTTTATATTCGATAAAAAACCTACATCTGATGCACGTCAAAATACATAGACCTAATTAATTCAAAATTTGTCAAATCTATATTTGTTAGAAAGCTTGTTCAGAGTACTTGTGTGATGCAAAAGGACGTCTCCCCATTCTTCCGCCTGAGCCCCGCGCTTGAGCCCCGAAGCCATGAAAACTGTAGATTTGTGTTAGCCTCTTCAAATGGCCTCTATTTAGAGGGTTTCGATAGAAAGTACTTTTGATAGAAAGTACTTTCGATAGAAAGTACTTTTGATAGAAAGTACTTTCGATAGAAACTAATTAGTTTCGATCGAAACTACTTTCTATCGAAAGTACTTTCTTAGTTTAACATGCATATGGGAAAAATACATAGCAAAATTTTGACTAGTTAGTTTTGATCAAAATTGAGCTAGTTTCGATCGAAACTAAGCAAAAAAGGTAGTTTCGATCGAAACTAAGAATGTTTCAATCGAAACAATCAGGTACTTTCTATCAAAAGTACTTGACTAAATCCTCCCCCTCGCAAATTTCATGAGGAATTCCTTCCTCCGAAAAAGTGTAGCCCACTATTGTGGGATCACCCTACTCCTTGGGATGTATCTCAATATATAAAGGATTGTTAAGTCCTGCTCGGTTAAGAGACTTTCTGATCCAATGGTTAAACTGAAACAATATATGATATGTTCATAAATACAACTTAGATTTGCAGATTTTCAGATCTATTGCAAGCTCATAATACCTTTATGATCAATGTTTCCCTTTAATACCTTTGCTCCACTTCTTTCTACTCAATGATGTTGTGCTTCTCTGTTGCTCAATGTCCACGAAAATATTAGCTATGTTCTTCAGCTTGTTTGATCAGGATTGTATGAAGTCTTTCTTCACCAGTATTCTCTTTTTAGCATCTTCTTCTCTATTCACTCCCATAATTCATAATGAACTAGTTTGTCTCTTTATAGACATAATTTAACCGTTTCTAGGTCTTTGTCTTTCTTTTTCTTGACATGATCCAAAATCTCGCCATTCTTGCTTTAAAGCATACTTCAATTTTATCCCGTAAATTTCTCCTTGACAACTGGAATAAAACAGCTTTAAAACTCTAAATTATCTCTGGCTTTTAACTTGTCGATGAAAACAATGTGATCAACCAGTTAACTCCATCTTTATCTCTTGCTATCTAAGTTCTTTATCATTTCTGAACTTCAGTTCTGATCGGTGTTTAACTCCTTGTTAGCTCGGTCTTGACTTCAGTTGTCCTTGGGCATCTCTGTCTGTCCGTCGGGGTTGTATGTCCGTCGGGTATCTCTTTGGTTCTGCACGTCGGTAATGCTTGCTTGGGTATCGATGTGACTTTTCTCTCGGGTTTCTCTATCCGTCGGGGTGCACTGTTCGTCGGTGTTTGTTGTCACTTGGTGCATACTTAACTTTTATGCATTACATATAGCATAACCTTTATCTCTCTCATTCTTTGAAGTCTTTGACATTATGTATACAACCAATCAAATTATATCAAGTTGACATCAATGATAATACAATACATTAACTGATTTATTGTATTGCATTAACTTTCTGCAACTCGGTGATCATCAACTTAACATCTTCAAACATTCAATCAGTTATGGTTCATCAATCTCTCCCTTTGGCATTAATGGAAACATACTAAATTACTACTAATACACTATGAAATATATCAGTTGTAGTTCATCAATCTACCAAAATTATTGCTCTATAACCAATACAAATGTCTGGCTCTCGGTAAGCTCTTCTAGCTTAGATTTGATTCTTGCAGAGCACTATCTTCAATCTTTATTCCCTTCACTGGATAGATGTAGCATCTTTTGACTTTGTCTCTCCCTTTGTTGTAGAATCTTCTCTTCCTTTGACTGTTCCTCTCCTTGATTGTCTCTTTTTCTTTTGACAATAATCTCTCCCTTAGGATAATCATGTTGGATATTTCATATGTATATAATCTCTCCCTTTGGATATTCTCTCCCTTACAGGTTACATCTCTCTCAAGTCATCTAAAGTCATCTCTCCCTTCGACAACAATGCCAAAGTCATATCTCTTTATTTAATATATTACTTGAATTTCCTTCCATCAACATAATAGCTCTGTATTAGCCAAGAATATCTCTAGTGTTCGGTGCAGATAAGTACCTTGTTGTGTACAGATGTATCTTTGCAGTCCATCTCTTTGCTTGCATCAACATGAATGATCTTCTGATTGTGTGTAGGCTGATGCAACCTCTTAGTCAGCTTGGTGACAAATAGACAAGGGTCAGACCCCCGGTCTCTTTCTCAGGTACTCAAATGTATCTTTAGGCAATGGCTTGGTGAATATGTCTGCTAATTGTTCCTTGGATTGAACATATTCTAGTATCACCTCTTTCTCTTGCACTTGCTCTCTTAAATAATGATACTTGATAGCTATATGCTTAGTCTTAGCATGCATGAGTGGATTCTTTGATATGTTTATTGCACTGGTATTATCATAATAGATAATTAGTGGTTCAAGAATTTTCATAAACATACCTTCCAGTAATTGTTTGATACACACAATGTTTGAGCAGTTTGCAGCAGTAGCCACATATTCTGCTTCTGCAGTAGATTGTGAGATGCATCCTTGCTTCTTACTGATCCATGTGACA
Organism: Thuja plicata; assembly: GCA_018584345.1. Lineage (NCBI taxonomy): Eukaryota > Viridiplantae > Streptophyta > Pinopsida > Cupressales > Cupressaceae > Thuja > Thuja plicata. The sequence continues at coordinate 69,949 of MU224169.1, read as the reverse complement.
AGTCTGTCACCCATGAAGAATGCTCCTCTAGTTGTGATCTTTATGTCATCTAAGTTTCTAGCCCAATCAGCATTTGTATAGACTTGAAGCTCAAATTTGTCTTCTCTTTTATACCATAAGCCATAGTCCTCGGTATTCTTTGGGATTAGCAGAGAATCTAACAACTATTCCAACTGCATGTGCTATATATGATCTAGGATGAACAACATATATTAGTTTGTCAATCATTGATCTATATAGGGTCTGATTTACCTCGTTTGACTTATCTTCCTTTGTCATCTTGCATCTGGTTTCCATAGGTGTTTCAACTGGCTTGGAATATTCCATCTTGAATATCTTTAGCGCTTTCTTGATGTATTTGGGTTGTGTGATATATATGTTTGCATTTTGTTAAAGAATATGTAGACCAAGAAAGAATTTGATCTCCCCAAAACATTGACATCTCAAACTCTTTGCTCATTTGATTAGCAAAAGATTTGCATAACATATCATTACCCCCAAATATGATATCATCAACAAATATTTTAGAAATCAAAATGTTATCATCGGTATCTTCTTTTAATATAGATTGTTGTTTTCACTAGTTCTTACAAATCTTATGCTTATGAGATAGGAGTGAAGTCTTTCATACCATGCTCTAGGTGCTTGTTTTAATCCATACAAGGCTTTGTGTAGTCTACAAATCATGTTTCTCTTGTTAGGATCAACAAAACCTCTTGGTTGTTCAATGTATACCTCTTCCTCTAGTATTCCATTTAGGAATGCAGATTTGACATCCATTTGGTATACCTTGAATCCTTTGAATTCAACATAAGCAAGTAAAATTTTGACTCCTAGTCTAGCAATGGGTGCAAAGGTTTCTCCATAATCAATACCTTCTTCTTGTGCATACTCCTTGCATACTAACCTTGCTCTGTTCCTTGTGACTTCTCCATTCTCATTCAGCTTGTTTCTGAATATCCATTTGGTACCGATGACATTTTTGTCATTTGGTCTCGGTACTAATGTCCATGTTATGTTATTCTCAATCTGTTCTATCTCTTCATTCATAGCACTGACCCATTCTTCATTTTCAAGTGCAGTGTTAATAGATTTAGGCTCAAAATCACAAATTAAACATCTAGTGTTTAGTGGCTTACTTCTTGTTCTCATTCCAGCCTTCTTATCTCCTATGATCTGGTTCTATGGATGGTGTCTTCTGACATACCTGGCAAGTTTTGGTTCAGCTCTGTGTTCATGATTTTGATCATCATCTTGACCTTCATTCTGATCTCCATCGCTCAGTACATCATCTTGAGTAATTTCTTGATTTTTGGTATTTGCAGCCTGATGCTCATGTGCATTGTTCTGTTGCTCGGGAGCAATACATTGTGCTTGGGCAGAGTTTCAGGCTCTTCATTGTAGACAAACTTGTTGTAGTCTTCTGGTTCTTTTCTACTTTCCTCATCATTTTTCTCTGCAAATTCATCTATTTTGACATTTGCACTCTCAATGATTTTGTAAGAGGACTTGTTAAGACATTTACAAGCCTTGCTTTTGGTGGAATACCCTAGAAAGATTCCTTCTTCACTTTTGGAGTCAAGCTTTCCATTTCTATCATCTTTTAAAATATAACATTGACTTTCAAAAATTTTGAAGTAACTTACATTGGGTGTGTATCCATACCATAGCTCATAGGGTGTCTTTTTGGTGTCTTTCTTTAATGAACTTTGTTCAATGTGTAGACAGCAGTACTAATAGCTTCCCTCCAGAAAGTTTGTGTGATGCCTTTTTCTATCATTAACGTTCTTGCACAATCAACAATGGATATGTTCCTTCTTTCAGCAATCTCATTTTGATGTGGTGTTCTTAGTGCAAAAACCTATCTTTTAATTTCATGCTCATTACAAAAGTTAGTGAGTTCATCATAAATAAATTCCCCTCCTCTATCTGATCTTAAGCATTTTAGTTCCTTACCACTTTGTTTTTCTACAATAGATTTATACCATTTAAACATATTGAATGCTTCTGATTTTTCTTTTAAGAACATAACTGTCATCATTTTAGAATAATCATCTACAAAGAGAATGAAATATCTATCACCATAGTAACTCTTTGTTCTCATGGTTCCACATAGATCAGTATGGACTAATTCTAGGATAGCATTAGATGTATGGGTTTTTCTCTTGAAACTAGACTTTGTCATTTTACCTTTTTGACAATTGTTACAAATAATATGGTTAGCTTTGAGATGCTCGATAATCCTCTTACTTTCCTTTTATTGCTTATCTTAATCATGTTGTAAAAATTCACATGACATAGTCTCTTATACCACAACCATATGTCTTCATTTCTATCCATTAAACAAGTGGTGTTAATATCATCAAGATAGAATCACCAGTTCTGATCAACCTTCCTGATTCATCGAAGATCTTTGCCTTTTTATTCTCAAATGCAACTCAATGACCTGTGTTATTCACTTGTGAAACACTCAATAGATTATAGTTAAGTCATTTTACCCAGTATGCATTTTCACATCTGATCAGATTATTTATCATTATGGTTCCTTTACCTTCAACCGGGCAAGGTGAGTCATTACTCATTCTTACTGATCCACCATTATAATACTCAAAAGTTTCAAACTTTTCTTTATCTCCAGTCATGTGGTGAGTGTAACCACTATCTATAATCCAGACATCATCTTACTAACCTTAGATATAAGTGCAGTCTCAACATACCTTTCCTCTTCATCTGAATCATCCTTCATGGCAACAAATACCATCTCAATATCTTCATCAGATTCGATGTCAGTATCTCTAGCTTTGTTCTCAGCCAGGTAACATGCTTTCTTCCCTTTGTCCTTGTAGTCTCGGGTATTTCTTCTGCCAGATTGTCAGTTGCTTTGGTAATCTTTGTTATCGTCTCTGTCAAACTTCTTTTCATATGATCTGTCACTTCTTCTATCTTCTTTTCTTTTGTTAGGACATCTAGCAGCAAAGTGTCCAATCTCTTTACAATTAAAACATACAAGTGGTAATTTACCTTTGTATCTACCTTTGCCTCGAGCTGCAATATTCTAGCCATTAGTGTTTCAATCTCATCAAGTCCTTGGTCATCACTATCACTTTCACTATCATTTCTCATAATGTGTTTATGACTTGACTTACTTATTTTCAAAGAAGATTTGAATGCAGACTCAATAAATGGTAAGACACTGTTGTCAAAGTTATTCATCTCAAATTAAATAAGACTATCTAGAGTAACATTATTATTTGTTAGTGCTCTCATTTCTTGTATGGAAGATACTCTAATAGCATATACAAGCAGTAAGGTTCTTAGAATTTTACTTACCACTGTTTCTTCTTCAAGTACACCTCCAACTCCTCGGATAGCATTGACTACCTCTTTGATTTTGTAGCTATACTGAGTGATATTTTCTCCTTCTTTCATCCTTAGGTCATCAAACCTTCCTCTTAGGCTTTTTGCCTTATCTCTTAGCACATTAGCATCTCATCCATGTACTAGCTTCAACTTGTCTCACATTTGCTTTGCAGAGGTGCAGGTTTTGACATCTTCAAATTCAGCATCGGAGAGTGAGGAAGCAAGTTTTGTCACCGTGCAATTATGCTCATGCTTTTATCTCAATTGATCAAGTGTGTGAGGTCTTGTAGGCAACACATATTCAGTATCCAAGTATTGAGTAACATCATTTCCAATACCTGATAGGTGGAGTCTTATCATGCTTTGCCATGATGCAAAGTTGTCCTTGTTCAACTTAGGCACATCCTAATTTCTCATTTTGTGATCTTTAGCTTAGGTCTTGAAACCTTCCTTTCTAAGCACACAAGCTTTGATACCAATTGTTAGAATAATTGAGAGGGGGGGTGAGTCAGTGGCCTCAAAAATATTCCAATAAATCAACCCAAAAACTTAGTACCACAATTATAAGCCTCTAGTTATCTTCAGTCCTACAAGATGTATACCTTGAAATAATCTTATCAAATAACTACTGCTCGGAATTCATTGTTAAACCTTATTCTTAAACTTTACCGAATAGTAGTCTAGTACTTACCGAAATATAATAAATAACTTAGTGTTTACTGATCAATCCTATTTTAGTAATGTGTAAAGCAAAACATCAAAGCAATGAATCATAAACAGATTTGACACATGGATTTTTAATGTGGAAACCTTGTTAAGGGAAAAACCACTTGGGATCAGTAACCCAAAATTTTCACTCTTCTGAAGTGAGCTCGGTGAAGATCCAACCCTGTTAAAGGTTACAAACACACTGTTAAGTGCGACCTTGTTAGAGGATTTATCACTTGATATCTGGAATTCACTATACTATCTTCATGATAAACCTTTTGATACTCCTTGGGATGTATCTCAATATATAAAAGATTGTTAAGTCCTACTCAGTTAAGAGACTTTCTTATCCAATGGTTAAACTGAAACAATATATGATTTGTTCATAAATACAACTTAGACTTGCAGATTTTCAGATCTATTGTAAGCTCATAATACCTTTATGATCAATGTTTCCCTTTAATACCTTTTCTCCACTTCTTTCTACTCGGTGATGTTGTGCTTCTCTGTTGCTCGGTGTCCGCAGAAATATTAGCCCTATTCTTCAGCTTGTTTGATCAGGATTGCATGAAGTCTTTCTTCACCAGTATTCTCTTTTTAGCATCTTCTTCTCTATTCACTCCCCTAATTCATAATGAATTAGCTTGTCTCTTTATATACATAATTTCACTGTTTCTAGGTCTTTTTTTTTCTTGTTCTTGACGTGATCCAGAAATCTTGTCATTCTTGCTTTAAAGCATACTTCAGTTTTATCCTGTAGATTTCTCCTTGACAACTGGAATACAACAACTTTAAAACTCTAGCTTATCTCTGGCTTTTAACTTGTCGATGAAAACAATGTGATCAACCAGTTAACTCCATCTTTAGCTCTTGCCAACTAAGTCTTTTTTCATTTCTGAACTTTAGTTCTGATCGGTGTTTAACTCCTTGTTAGCTCGGTCTTGACTTTAGTTTTCCTTGGGCATCTCTGTCTGTCCATCGGGGTTGTCTTTCTGTCGGGTATCTCTTTGGTTTTGCACATCGGTAATGCTTGCTCGGGTATCACTGTGAATTTTCTCTCGGGTTTCTCTATTCGTCGGGGTGCATGTGTGAGGTCTTAGATATTATATAATATTAGATATTAGGACTAGTTGTTCAATTATTCTAAAATAGGTGGTTTGTTAACAGTTATACATTTTGAGGTCCTAGATATTATAGAATATTAGATATTAGGACTAGTTGTTCAGTCATTCTAAAATAGGTGGTTTGTTAATAGTTATACATTTCGAGAGAATAGTAATGCAAAACATTAAATCAGTTAATGTATTGTATTGTCATTGATGTCAACTTGATATAATCTGATTGGTTGTATACATAATGTCAAAGACTTCAAAGAACCGGAGAGATAAATTTTATGCTATTAGTAATGCATAAAAGTTCAATATGCACCAAGTGACAACAAACACCGACGAACAGTGCACCTTGATGGATAGAGAAACCTGAGAGAAAAGTCATAGTGATACCCGAGCAAGATACCCAAGCAAGCATTACTGACGTGTAGAACCAAAGAGATACTCGACGGACAGACAGAGATGCCTAAGGACAACTGTTGTCAAGACCAAGCTAACAAGGAGTTAAGCACCAATCAGAACTGAAGTTCAGAAATGACAAAAGACTTAGCTGGCAAGAGCTAAATACAGAGTTAACTGGTTGATCACATTGTTTTCATTGACAAGTTAAAAGCCAGAGATAAGCTAGAGTTTTAAAGTTGTTTTATTCCAATTGTCAAGGAGAAATCTACAGGATAAAACTAAAGTATGCTTTAAAGCAAGAATGACGAGATTTTTGGATCACGTCAAGAACAAGAAAGACAAAGACCTAGAAACGGTGAAATTATGTCTATAAAGAGATAAGCTAATTCATTATGAATTAGGGGAGTGAATAGAGAAGAGGATGCTAAAAAGAGAATGCTGGTGAAGAAAGACTTCATACAATCCCGATCAAACAAGCTGAAGAATAGAGCTAATATTTATGCGGACACCGACCAACAAAGAAGCACAACATCACCGAGCAAAAAGAAGTAGAGAAAAGGTATTAAAGGGAAACATTGATCAGAAAGGTATTATGAGCTTACAATAGATCTGAAAATCTACAAGTCTAAGTTGTATTTATCAACAGATCTTATACGGTTTCAGTTTAACCATTAGATTAGAAAGTCTCTTAACTGAGCATGACTTAACAATCCTTTATATATTGTGATACATCCCAAGGAGTATCAAAAGGTTTATCATGAAGATATCATAGTGAATGTCAGATATCAAGTGATAAATTGTTAGTGATAAATCCTCTAACAAGGTCGCACTTAACAGTGTGTTTGTAACCTTTAACAAGGTTGGCTCTTCACCGAGCTCACTTCAGAAGAGTGAAAATTTTGGGTTACCGGTCCCAAGTGGGTTTTATGCTTATAATGGCAGTTTGTGTTGTGGGTCATCCCTATGGATTAAGCCCAAGTTTCTATGAACATTATTTTCCAAATGCGTTGTCCATTGCCAAGTCTATGGTAGACAAGGTTGTTTAGAAAGAGGCTAGAATGGTTGCTTCTTTACTTCACCTCTATTTTCAGGATTGTTTTGTTCAAGTACAAATATATGTAGCAGTTTATTATGACTATTGCTCTTGAAATTGATTGTGTTTAAATGTATTAAATATCAAAAATAAAGAAATTCCCCAATATAGTGAAAAAAAAGGGAATAGACAGGGGAAGAAAGATTGCATTTTCTATTTTAAGGTGTGCCTAATTGATATATTAAAATAATTAACAAAATCAAATTTATTTACAATGTGATTGATCCATAAGCAAAATAATGAAATTTTTGACATCTAATAAGCATAATAAGGATTTGGGTGTATTTTGTAAACAATTTGTTGTATTTATGGTGAGAGCCAAGAATCTTTATGCACCTAACTTATCTCGATGATATTTCACTTGAACCAGTGAATATAAAACTTGTGATCCAAAATTTATTGTGTTTTTTAATGGAGTTGTAAAATATAATTCACACTTCACATTTTCCTAGGTTTTGTAAGAAGTAGTGAAACTTGGGGATTTATTGTAACTTATTTGAAGGGAAACAATCATGCCTTCAATCATGGTTGCCCTCAAAATAAATAGTGATGCAGGTCAGATTAAGCTTCCTCTCGTAGGGAATGAGACAATCACTCTACCCTTCGGTAAATATCACCATCTATATCCCTACACACACAGATATATATATATATATATATATATATATATAATCCAACATAGGGCGTATAATCCAACATAAAATCATAAAATATTTATGATAAGAGTTGATGGCTCATGTTATGTCTTAACTTATATTGTACTTAAGGATATGTGTAAACATTTTTATGGAAGATGGGTAAATACTTTTGATTTATAGTTATGAATTGGTGAGGCCAGGATGGAGGACATCATCACCAACATAAATCCTCAACAATAACACTCCTATGAAGTTTGAATCCGTGTGGCAATAACAATATCGCATTTAAATCATCACACTGTGACAATATCGACATTATATGTGTAGTTAGATTGTGACTAATATAAATTTTAATTAAATTACATAATGTAAATTTTAATTAAATTACATAAATATTGATATAGTCTTATATAGGTAGTTAGATCGGCCTAGATGGCATCATGTAATAAGTATGGTATATATAGGAGGTAGTGGTTAGTTTATCATCATTAGTATATATTTGTTCATATTGAAGACTATTAGAGGTTGCCTCCTCAAAGTGGCTTACTTTTAGAGGTTTCCTCCTTAAAGTGGCTTATTATTGTCAACTATTTGTAGCATTTTTCTATTATACTCTCCTCTTGCATAAGTTATTTCATTACAAGTGGTATCAAAGCATGATCTTGACACCTCTAAGAGGAAAGAAACAAGGCAAAACCTAAATTAGTAATCCTTAACTGATTTAAAACACACAAATAATTGTAAAGGATGATTATTGCAAAAGGCTCACTTTAAATATAACAATATAATCTATTTAAATCTTATCACACTCCATATGTATATCTTGATCATGACAAGGAGTAATAAAATATTATGAAGAGAATGACCCAAAAATTATGATAAATATTACACAGATTATCCTCATGTCTTGCCTCCTACACTAAAAATGTAGTATTACATTTTTTGCACATCATTGGCATGGGAAGGTAAGAGAGATGCATAAATTACTAAAACATCTATGAATGAGATAATAATCAATATGTAGCCTTCCTAATTTATTTCCAATGTTGATTGGCACTCTCCCAAACATTAGCCTATATAATTATGCATTGTCGAATCTCACATCATCTTAAAGGTGTTAATGGTAACTACCACAAGTGACCAAAGCTATTTGCATGAGCTATGGGTTATCTAAGTCACAATTTAAACTTGTGTATCATTCAAATTTGACTACAACAAGTGTAAGATCAAGTGTGTTGCTCTCAAATTCATACATAATAGCAATAATTATGTGAAATGCACAATTTATAAGACTTCTTATAATCCATTAATTTAAATTAAAGTAAGCACAACTTTTTGTCTAGTTCATAAAAGCATTTGATATCTAGTTAGTCATCTTAATATTTGAACATGATTGATCCATTTTGCTCCATATTACACCATGTAGTAGGAACCCCCCAATGACTTAAGTATATGCTTATTATGTAACACAACCAATTTATACATCTCAAGTAATTATATTAAGGATTTCAAAACACAACATGTTCCTCATTAGTAAGGAAAGAATTAAAGCATGGCATTTATAGTTCCTAGTTGAAACTATTCATTGTGCATTCCTAATATTGGAAAGAAAGGTACAAAAAGAAATATGGGATGGTTCATCCACTAAGTGGCGCTTGATTATGATTGTGGAAGGATTCATGCAAGCATCAAACAATGTGATCCAAAATAACTCGGGCCTTATGAAAGTCATCTCATAAATTTGAATGTACAAATGAAATACATGCTCTTTAAAAATATTGTCAATGCCCACCTCTCGAGAAGATTTTTTTCTTTTATTGGAATGAGTACACCAACATGAATGGTGGAGACATTGATATTGAAATTTCTTATATATCACTTAAGGCCAACAATAATAAGGACGATTGGAATGTTGGAATGCCTATTGAAAGTGAGAGCTTAATATTATTAATCAAGTTCAATTTTTCTACTTGTGCAAGTGCCTAAAAATAGTGAGCATACATGGTAGTCCAATGATGATCTAATGACTTATTTTAGGGCTTGACATGGCCAAAAAATTAAAACTCAAACTTCAACTTATTTATCCATATGATGAATATATATACATTTCTACAAACTCTTTGAAAAAATATTATTTTCTAGTCAAAATTGTAGGTTTGGCCCATTTGTTTTTTATCAATTTTCCTTTATGAAATACCAATTCACTCCAATAACCATGCACATTTAACTCATGATTTGTTTCACGCACAGTTATTTTATTCTTTTTGGTATCTTTAATTACATGTTGGTGCCTTTTCTAGGTCAATTAGCTTTAGTTTTCTTTATGTCTATCTTTAGAAAAGTCTTTAGCAAATATTTTCTATTTATCCATCCTTTTTCACAAGGTGAAGGATTGAATTTTTGGTTATCACCTAGTATGAATTTGAGAGCAATCAACAAGCTCCCAAGCTTCTAATTTATCCTCTTACATAGTCCTTGTAAGCACTTTATGTCATTGGTCTCAACTTGTAGTACTTTACCTTATCATTATTGGAGGACATTCTAAATGTTGGGGGAGGAGAAGGGTTATATTCTTAAGTTTTCATCATTAACCATAAAAAATACTTCAAATCTTGAATACATCCCATCTAAGGTGAGAAAGTTTAATTTAATTTTATTTTTACTAGGTTGAGGCTTATTTGTAGATTGTTGAAGAGCAAAGATTTATAAATTGCTTGCAATTTAGATTTTAGATCTTGGTTTTTGTATGTGTTAGATTTCTTTTCAAATATTATTGTTTTAGATTAGTAAAAAAAAAATTAATTTTACTTCTAAGCATATTTATAATTTTATTGTTTGAAATTTCTAAATTCCTTCAATTCTAGTCTTATTGAAGAAATTAAATTGAAAACTTAAATTTAAGTATATACATAGAAGGAAATTGTACGAGATTTGTATTTAAAAAATTATATAATCAAAGGAAAACTCAAACATATAGAAGAATTAAAATAAAAAGAGTATTATCTTTTGTTATTATTGTTGGAAGGCGTATGGGAAAGCAGTAACTGAGAGGGGGGTGAATCAGATCTATAAAAATTCTACCAATTCTAAATAAGCTAATTCAACCATGTATTCATAAACATAAACTGAAATGTTGTAAAGATTTAACATCTAATTATGAACACATAACACAAATATTTTGGTAACCCAGAAACCCTTGAAGGTAAAACTGGAGTGGGGATGATACCCAAAAATCTTCACTACTGCAGTAATAAAGTGTGCATGTTAGGGCTACAAAGCTTTGATCACTTCTGATGATCTACCCTATGAGGGGTCTGCCCTGTTAAGAGCTTACAGACTTATACAATCTACCTTGTTAAAGGATTTAAACTTACAACAAAGTAAGCACTCAGTTAAGAGATTTACAAAGCCCTGTTAGGACCACTCTGTTAAGAGATTTACCCTGACTCACTTGTCAGAATGTATTAGTACCTGATCCTTCGGTCTGCACTACAAATGCTGATAACAGATCTCCTCTTTCCAACTCTTAACTGATCTCTCAATCTGATTTATCTTTTCTCTGCTCTTCACTGTTGTGCTTGGTCACTCTATCTGGTCAATGCTTCAGATATACAAAACATGCATATACTTTTGATTTATGCTCTTCACATCCACATCCAAAACATACACTCGCACACACCGATTTAGGGTTTGAATCATCCCATATATAGATCATCTAGATCAAGATCCATCATCTTTTGTCACTTAGGCATCCCTAATTTTGATTGGTTGCATGGCTTGCATAGGGATCCATGATCATAAAAATAACCTATAATTAATGCATTAAATCTATGTGCATGATCATTAAATGCTCCATAGAAGTTGGCCAAAATGGTTTACCTTGGTGTTTGTGTCATTCCAAACATATATACAAAAACTGTCTTACTCGGCATAACCAAACACTGGTGCTCGGTCAATATTGTCTCACTCGACATAACTATATGTTGTCGCTCGACACTAACTCTTCTATGCAACTCATAAATCATTCTTCTTGGCATCCATTGAGTACTCAGCAACCTCTGACTTGTTCGGCAGTAACTACAGCTCGGTCTCGGCCTTAGTGGGATGGCTCGGTCCCAGTGATGACCGACCAACCTGTCTTGATTATGACTAAGTGTGGGACACTAATAGACAACAAAAATTTGAGATCAACAATGTGTGTGTGTGTGTAGTGATAAAATATTACTTTCCCCTTGTTGCTTCGAAGAAATTATATGGAAAAGATAGAAAGTGTCATTTCTTTTGTTAATTTTGATTAAAGAAAGAAGAAGAAGGTTATAGCTTTGTTGATTTATTTCTATTTGTAAAAAGTAAAAACTATTAATTGTTTATTTATATTGTGTTTTCTGCAAAAAACAAATATTATCTATTATATTTATGTTGCAAAAAATGTACTTTATTTTTATATTTATAAAATATAAAATAAAACACACATATTTGTTGTACTTACTTCAAACATATTTACATTCCTTTTCTTTAACTAAATAATAGCTTTATTTAATTTAAAGAGATTGTTTAGTTTAGTTTATTGACTATTCAGTTATTCTCAACTAAGTGGATTTGTTAATTAAGTGCATTAACAAGGTCAAAATCTCCTACTTAGATCAACTTACATTCATCTTATTTTCATTCAAAGATCACAAAAGCACTAATAGTATAATAAAATTATCAAAAACATCTAAAATAGTTAAAATTGCAAGCAAAAATTATATCCAAGCACAATTCAACATCTATAAGTGATCGCTACTTTGTGCTCAAAATATCAAACATAAAAATTAAAACCATTCAAACCAAGAAAGTGGCCACCAATTTGCTTCTAGCCTAAGAATTTGAAATAAACAAAAATATCAAATACAAGAAATATGACCTTAAAATGTTTAGGCCAGAAAGTGACCACCAATTTGCTTCTAACCTAAAAATTTGAAATAAACTAAGATATCAAATACAACAAATATGACCTTAAAATTTTTATGTTAACTTTTTAGATCACATTTACCTTAAATAACACTTGTGTCTTAGGTTGAGGCCAAACCTAGTAATCAAATTCTTAGAAGAGTTGAGTGAAACTTTACCTACTCTAGTTACTATTCCTCGAGAATAGGCAATAATTCTCAAAGATATGTAATGCAAAAATACTTGCATGGAAGATATTCAATAGGTGAATTTAGTTTAATTCCTCGAGAATGTTAATGCTTGTTTATAAAGGAAACTACTAGTTGATAAAATAATATCTTAAATTTTTGGCATTACTTATTTTTTCGTTAAACACTCAACCAAACACTCCATACATTAATCCAATCATCCTTCCACATGTTGTTAGGCCTCCTTTGAAAGAGTTGTAACCCATTATCATTCCCCTCTTGCTTCCTCATAAATAATTTAAAAAAAAAATGAACCAAAGTTATATCAATAACTACCACATATATAAAAGCATGAGCTGCCATCTCATCCATTCAATGAGAATCATTAGGATGTTAGCCAAACTTAATATTTTTGTGAATCCATCATAAAGGACAAATCCATGTAATAATTTCGTTCACCTTTCATATTTTTGACATCTATTTTCCCATATCCTTCCATATACCCATTTAGTTTTGTAGTACCTATGGTACTCTTGAACATGTTAAGATTTGAGGGAACCAAAAACATCTTACAAGAATGAACACAATATGTATTTCAACACTAATTTAGATGGCTCCTAAGGTGATCAACAAGATAAATTTAAAATAAATTAAGGTATGAACACTTTAAAAAATCCAATGTGACCACCTCATATAGATTTAAATAGTTCAAGTAATTTTATGGTACCAAACTATTTACATAAATGATGTCACTTGGTACCTAATGACTTTGACCATATTGTAGACCTTATGGAAAGACATATTTTAAATTAGTGCCAAATGACTTAGTCATTCATATGGTTACAATGTTAACCGAGCCAATAGCTTGAAGTGTTAACCGAGCTAGCAGCTTGAAGTGTTAACCGAGCTAAGCAGTTGCAGTGTCGACCGAGCAATTAGTTCCAAGCAGTATCTTCTGAGTCACTAGTGTTACCCAAGTTGCATATCATCTCCGAGTGATCAATGTGGACCGAGCACCCAGTGTCAATCGAGTGCCAAAGTTGCCAAGTTTACTGTATCACTCGAGTGTCAGCATATCACCCGAGTGGATTACTGGACCCGAGTATCAGCATTGAGCCGACTTGGTGAATATTGTTTAAGACTGTTTGATATGATTGTAGCTAACTTATAGAGGTAATTCATTTGGATAGCTATATATGTAAGACACTTTGTTTATCCAAAAATATCATTCATTAATTACAACAACATTGAATACATGTATGGATGTGAATATGAAGAGGCATATTGATTACAAGGCTACAACAGTATAAAGTAACAACAGAGACTCATCTATCACATTCAGGTGATCAATACTTTATCAGAGGATCTTATTCAGCAAATCAGAGTTGCATAGAAAATCATTCACTGATTCATCCTAATAGTTGTATCAGTCAAAATCCTTTAATAGGGTGGACCTAACAGTCATTCACAAATCTCTTAACAGAGTGCATACTTAATTATATTGTATAAATCCTTTCACAAGGTGGACCTAAAAGTCCTTATTGCTCCTAATAGGGCATATCATCAGAAGTGGTCAATTGTAAGCCTTAATAGGCCAAATTTATTACTGCAGTTCTAAAGCTTGTGGGTATCGTCCCCACCCTAGTTTTACTTTCTATTTGGAAGGTTTCTGGGTCACCAAATCTTGTGTCAAGTGTTATGAATGTTTATTTCTTTTCTATTCCATGCATTCAATTAGATTAGACAATCTAATAAAGGATAAAAGTGAAGAAGTTTTATTGGTTCTTGATTCACCCCCCCCCTCAGTCACCTAGCCTGCAATATATTTCCAACAATTGGTATTAGAGAGAAGGTTCTCTTATCAGAAGTTTAACAACTTGAGCAAAGATCAGAGGCAATGGAAATATACAGACTGGAGAAAGCCATTGAAAATGAAAAGATAGATCTACAAGTGGCCATGGATCAAATCAGAAAACTCAAGGAGCA
>MU224169.1:4865-30561 GCA_018584345.1 Thuja plicata | reverse complement strand
GCCGGCCTAGAATCCGGAGATTCATTCCAGCCATAGGTTACCCACAACCTTGGAATGTTTCCATGTTTCTCCAAAATGTTAAGTTCCTGCAAACTTAACAGGGTGCAATTTTGAGAGCTAACAATGCTAAAAAAAAATAGGGACATTATAGTCCGCGCTCCCTAAGATTGCTTGTCCCCAAGCAGTCACAACTATAAAGAAACTCCATTGTACTAGAAGTCCAAAGGAAGATTGAGAAATGTCCCAAAATGAAACACAATTACTGCAGCACCAGCATAACCACTATTGCATAGAAATGAAAAACAACCCATATGTCTAATCTCTGCACACTAAAACTGTGCATCTAAAACAAATCATGTACATTAAGATCAAAGGTGAAACTTTCTGTAACCCTCACCATGTACATAGTGTAATACTCCCCAGTGAGCCCAGAATAGAATCTTGATGCATGCTTAGGACCTCACAACACACAACAGAATGTCCAACCAAATATACTTGGATCCCAAATCCAAAATAGAAACATGTCAAGAACATCACTCCGAGACTTATGTTGCTCAACACTAATCCCAACTTCACCATACCAGAAGTGGTGAAGCAATCCTATATGACCTATCCAACTTGTAGTACTAACCCTATCACCACCTGGTTCCCAATATAAATGAAACCCAAATCCATCCATCATAAGGAGGTGAGAATATCCAAAAGCATCTGCTACACTGAAACTCATACTACACTATGTCAATCCCCCATGGATGTGAAAACCAACAAAACCATCATTCCCACTGATTCTATAATCACCCTGTAACCACGTGTCTATAAGAAATCCTTGTGTTCTACAAGTAGAAAACCCCATTTGATACATAAAAACATGACGGATAACTAAGCGTTGTCCATGTGGTTAATCTCCCTCTAACAATCGAGTCAGGTACTTGCAGTCACTAATTCCATCTTTTGAAGATGGTGAATATCCAGCCCACAATGGATGGTATGATCTTGAAGCCAAAACACATTGATGCATCATCAATTCCTCCACCTATGGATCAAAATAAAAATTATGAGAACTCCCCACTATGTAGTTATGGTAAAAGACTTCAATCTCTATCAAAGGCTCATCACTGACAACTCTCATAATGGATGTAACCATAGGAGAATATGATGCAACATGTGGTTCTTTGCTACTCTCTACAGATGCATTCATCCCATCTAAAACTAGTGCACCTGTACCTCTAATGGATGTAGCTACATCCCCATTACAACCATCACCACAACCCGTGGATTTCAAATAATCACCAACTGCCACTGTAGGAAACTGTATTGTAATTGCAAATGGTGAAGGTTGTGCTCAGATTAACTCCATAGTGACGTTATCTAACCTTGGCTATGACTTCTGAAGAGCCAGTTGGGTGCTCTCCAATAAATATGTAGTTGCCTCAAGCTCGTGAGTGATCTCATCTGCCTCCTCTTCCTTTCTCATCAACGATTCATAACAAGTGCAACCCCACTTTAGAAGATAGTCTTTGTCAGCTAATGATTGTAAATTATTATGTTTCATTATTGCGACAACTTCTCGTAGTAAATGGAAATCTACAAGGGAAAGACCACTATCACCATGCTCATCTAACATAGGAGTACCCCAACCAAATATAGCTAACAATTGACGAGCAACATTAAAATTCTCAATGGTTGTGGCAATCTGACTTTCATTCACCTTTAGTTTCCCAACCAAATGATGTCTCTAAAATCCATGACTCCCATGCAAGCTCTTTGAACCATAATCTGCACTATGATATGAGGTTGTATTAATATCGCTCACCTCATGACAAGTAGCATCATGTGTTCTATCATCTCTGCACACATCAAAAACTGAGGTACTGCTGCTAAGAAGCTCAAAAAATGACTCATTTGATAAAGTTGAAGCTATTGCTACAACAATCTCCTCACACACTCCCACTTCCCATGTAAGTGCAAGTCCCTGCAAGTCACGATCATGGGACATGTCACCCATAAATGAATTTTTAGATTCATTTTTGAAGGTCTAAAATAAAAAATCAAACTCGGTATAGCATGGGTCTTCATCATAAAATACATTATTAGTACCCAAATCTTGAGTACCAACATCATCCACATGTGAAACCTTTGTTGTCTCATGCTAATGCAAAACCATCTCACCACTATCATAGAAATCAAAATTGTTATCGTGACTAATAAAAACTTCTTGAGCGATGAAAGTACCAACATTCTCCTTAATATGGAAGTCATCATTAAGTGTCTTGTGCCCAACATATCCCTTAATGTAAGTCTGATTATTAATTTCCATGAGATCAACTGCATGTTGGTCACTAGCTAGTGAAGATTCATTGTAAATATTTCTAGATACCTCGCAAATAGAGACCTCTTGTTTCTCTTCTTTTTTGTTTTGTGATGTAGACCCCTTAAAAATGGAAGTCATATACTGTGCTAAACTGTCTATGGTTTTCGGGTTTGAAGGAAATTCATCCATCATTTTTTTATTTTGCTTAATCTTCTCCAAGTTTTTCACTATGGAATTGAACTGCATCCTGGAAATAATCATTCTCTTCAATTGGTTTCCTTGTTTAATTGATTAATTCCTAGATTTTTCCATAACTGAAACAACTGCAAGAGTGATGGTCATTCAAAATCAAATGTGTGAGCTTAATAATTTCCAACCCCAATTGGATGGCAGGAAATCGCTCTAATACCACTGTAAGAACCCCCTGGGTTCTAACTCTGATAAACACTGGATTGCTAAACCAATGATAGATATTGTTTTAAAATTTGAATGTTTGACATTTTGCAAACACTTAGCATGCAAGCTCTGATACCACTTGTTGTGGGTCCACAACACACACCCCATTTTGGTCCTCTGACCATGGGGAACCCCCTCTTTTTTTTGTCTTTTGGTCTTTTGAGTCTACCCCTTCCTCGGTTCCTCGCAAGTGGGTCTCATTACGGGCCTGTTGGGCCAAGTCCAGACATTTTTCAGCCTTTTTGCCCTTTCGGTGTTTCAGAGGACCTAGAGTCCTCCAAAAATCTGAAATGGCCGAAAGGCCAAAGCCTGACCCTTTCAATGTTTTTGGCCTTACCGAAAGGTCATAGGAACGAAGCCTAGTCCTTTTGGTGTTTTCGACCTCTGAAAACACTGAAAAGACAAAGGACCGAACCATCAGACCTTTCAATGTTTCAGACCCCAAAACACTGAAAGGTGCTGACGTCCTCCACGGGATATATAAAGGATTAGGTCCTAAAATGATATTCATTCTACATTTTCCTCTTGCATCTTCGGTGCTCCCTGTGACTTCATCATTTCATCATCCTCACTCCTCGTGACTGATCGCTATGCGCCTTTGACCTCTTTTGTCTCCATCCTCCACTCCTTGCTTTTGAGAGGTAGGTTTCTTCCTCGCCGCCTAGTGGTTTTTTTATTCTTCATTGTTTAGGTTTAGGGTTTCACATTTGGTGTCTATCCAATCCAGTGTGCCCTTCCCCCCCAACTCCTTACAATTTTTGCACCCTTGGCCTTGCAGGGGAGGCCTCTCCTTGTCTTGTCAATCCTGTCCTTGTTCACATTTTCTCCTTAGGTATTTTTTTGTTTTTTCTTTTCGTGACCTTTGTCGCAGGTTTTTGGCCTCCGAAAGGCCAAAAACTGGGTCGGGTCTTTTGTTGCCCAAGTGTTCTTCACATCTTTGGCCTTTTCAATGTTTCAGACCTCTGAGACATTCAAAATGCTGACAAGTCTGAATCACCGAAGATGTTGCCTGCCTTATGTGGATTTTAGACTTTCAGAGTCCGAGGTTCTGTTCGGACTTTCGCACCCCAAAAGTCTGAAAGTTTTGTTCCTCAATGACTGCTCTTTCATAGTTTTGGCCTTTTCAGACCCTGAACCATCTTTTGACATCTGAAAGCCCAAAAAGGCTGAAAGTGAGAAATATGCATTTCTGGCTGCTTGAAGAGATTTTTTGCTTCTATTTTCCTATCTTAATCATTTTTTCTACTTTTTTAGTTTCCCTTTTCAATAAAATACTGATACTTGCACCTTCCTTGTAGGAATGCCTGAGAAACAGACTGCATCACCAATGAAGTACCTATACAAGGGGAACAACCCCCCTTCGAAGATGGGGAACAAGCATATTGAGATCACCAATACTAACATCGGGAATGTAGACTGGGATCAGTTCTTGACAAGATGTTCCCAACCAGCAGGGAGATTTGAGGACTACACCTCACTAGTCCTGTTAGGCCTAGTCAACGTAATAGCCCACCCAGTGGCTGTCACATCATCTAAGATAATCATGACCTTCGAAAACCACTACAACCCAGATAAAAGGGTGGTCCAAAACACAAAGGGACAGGTGGTACTAGACATAAGACCAAATATCATAGAAGATATTTTCCACCTCCATAAAGGCATAAACAAGTTCTATGACTTCTTCATTGAAAAGGGAAACAGATGGTTATGAAATAAAGGAGAAGAGGCATATGAGATCGTCAATGACAACTACATCAAACAACCCCTTGCAAAAAACAAATTGAAAAAAATAAACCTCAGAAGGGGGTATATGAAGGAAGATATCCAGGCGGAAGTAACATTATTGAGAAGAGTGTATGGACTACCCGAGTCCATCCAACTTGAAGGTTGGATGATCCTCCTTATAGAAAAGATCAGAGGCCTTAAGGCTAGGTTCGATTGGGGCACCATCATCAGTGTCAGGTTGGACGAATAGTTGATTGCAGTGAACACATAATCCCAAATTTTATATGAGTACCTACATAGTATACCTATTAGCAGCTCGGGCGGACTACCTAGGGCTCACCAAGAGGGGAGCATAAATGATCCAAATGCATGGACCCACATTGTATATCCACAACTAATGAAAAGGGAAAACATGCCAAAGGATAGCCCTAACTACAGGATAGTCAATGATGCCTTCATCTTTGCCATCATCCGATCCATTGAGGGTGATTTTGCGAAGAGGATGTCAGAAGAAGCGGCTGCCAAAGTGAGGGCCATTGGGGCCTATTATATATAATTTAGAAATTTCACATACATCTGGGTAGCATGATCAACTTTGAAGCCAAAAAAGATGCCTAGGTATCCATCTGATTGGGTAATCACTCTAGAAATGGCCAGGCAGCTAGCAGATGCCTATGAACATATAAAACACAAGAAGAAGCATTGCTAGGATTTCCCTATTTCTCTGGGCCCATACACTCTACAAGACATGAAGGTTTGCAAGTCCTTGGCCTTTGCATGGGATGATTGTCCACTTCAGCTGTATAAGATAGTCTGACACCATTTTTATCCCATAGGCACATACAACCATATCATTGGTAAGTTCTACGTCCATGAACCACATCTTGAAGACCACTAGATAAACTCTATAGATGATCATGAGGTTAGAATCAGGGACTATTTTAGGATGTCCCTTACCCTCACACAACATACTTTGAAGACCCTAATTCCCCCAAAGGTTTGGGAACATGAGTCAGATGAGATGATGGAGGCCATTTACTCTACTGATAAAATATACAACAGGCCCATCATGAATGCATAAATTGATAAGGATGATAATGATGACATTGATTTCTAAGTAAGGCATGTGCATTGAACGACTAAAACATGGATCAAAAGGCCTCATAAGATGGATCGAATCCCAGTAAATATATTGATGGATCCACCCCATAAGGCAGATAAGCAACGTGGAGAGAATTCTACCATGCCCAAGTACAAGAAAGCACCACCGTAGAAACTAAGTGCAGTCTATGGCCACGAACGTGCGATAGAGTACAGTTCAAACCCAAGGAAAAAATATCCCAAGACTCAAATGTGGGTAAATAGATCCTCCAGTAGGTCATCAAAGAATTCACTAGATGAAGGCCCATCCACTTCTGGACAATCTCCTCCTACCATAAAAAAAGGGAAGAAAACATATAAAAGGAAGAAATTTTTTGTATCTCCACAACTGGAAACCATACAAGAGGAGCCAGAAGAAGAAGAACAAGAGGTACCTCTAATCAAAAGGACAAGATCTCAGAGGAGGAAAGAAAAAGAGACTCCAGGAAACACCAACAAGATCCTAAAGAACAAGATAATCCCATGGATGCCTTAGGATCAGATGAGTTCCAGATGTCTGATTTTGAAGGTCTAGAGGTATTTTCAGACCTAGGGAAAGACACATCAAATTATACAACATGGTATGGCATGGGAGCTCCATCACTCTTCCAGCCCCAGGTGACCCTCACTCCACCTCCCACTTAGTTCATCAATCTTGCGCTGAACATGCCAATCACGGAGGTAAGCTCCAACACAGGCCAAGGGCTTGGAACTCAAGATGCCCCAACATCCCAAGGCATAACAGGGGATAAATCCATAGGAGAAAATCTCACTACCACTCCACAACCTCACATTCCCGTTCCACCAACCTCCCTCCCACCACCTATTCCTACTTCACCACCTTCTCTCCCAACTGCAACATCGACTCCACCTCCTTCAAATTCTACTCCGCCACTCACAATGCCAATACCTACTCCACTACCATCTGTTCCCTTACCATGCTTCATCCCAACTCCCCAAGAGTTAGTAAGCACGAAAACCGTGCAATCCCCCAAAACCACATCGACAGTCATGACTGGCCTCGATACAAAAGTGTTGATCAGTTCATCAGGAGATGAGGACCAGGGAGAGGATGGACCAGATAGGGAAATAAAAGAAGAGATGAGGGGAGATGAAAGGGGAGAAGGAGAAGGTCAGGGAGAAGGTGAATAGGGAAAGGAACAAGACAAAGAGTTAGAGGAAGAGGTAACCCCAGGATCCCAAAGCTTAGCTTCAATCCTCCATGTTACCCATATGAGCCAGTCACCGCATTTAGTAAACCTACTTGGTTTACTAAATAGATTCAGCTGAGAAAGAAAACTTATACAGATAAGGAGGAGGGGAAGATTAAAGTATGGCATATGTAGGGAATGCCTTCCACCAAACAGAGGTCACCGTACCCACAAGGACTATATCCTATGTTACCCAAGACACTAGGGGTTGCTGGAAGGAACATGTTGCAATTCCTTCTACTAGCACCTCTCAGACACAAGTGACCCCTGAAGACTACACATTTGAAGAAGTAGATTTGGGGGAGACCACTAAGGAAGGGAGAAAAACATTGGCAGCCTTAGGCCTTAAGCATGCTCTAGGGTTCATGAGCAAGGACGAGGAAACCATAAAGTCCATGACAAAACAAAATGAAGATTTGAAGAAGTTCATTCACAAAATGGTTGGTCCCATTGATCCAAGTTTCCCAGAGGCCTCATTACAGGTGGTATTATAAAAAGGAACACCCTAGACTTACTGGCAGGTTTGACCCCGTCCTTCATCCAAGCAAGTGCAGATTGGAAAGGTGAATTTGAGTAGTATGGAGAAGGGGCCATCAAATGGGTGTTTAAACCTTACAGGGACATCTTGATCAAGGCTAAAAAGTTAATAGACTTGATGGAGAATGAAGGCGGCTTAGACTCTGAGATAAAAAATACCAGGTCGCCCTCGAAGACCTAGAAATAATTAAGAGACAACACTTCCAAATCTTGGTAAAGATATGAGGGTGAAGAGCTCGACAACTTCGAGACCTGGATCAAACATATGACCAAGATAATTAAGGTCTATGAAAAGTGTCAAGCCTCCATATTGGAAAAGCAGAAGGAGGTCTTTGAGTGGGTAGAAGAAATAGATGCCTTCTACACAGGAATTGACCTTGACTTATACTGGGATGAAGATAAACATATCTTACGACCATCAAAAGAAGTGGTCTAACAATTCAAAGATATTCTGGCAGGTATCAATACCAAAGAGGCCTTACAAAAGTTGTTCTATTCAAAAGAAGAGATGCTAAGGATGTCAGAACATGAAGAGGAGATCCAGTTCTTTGCTTCCGAATTGACTATATTTAAAGAGAAGCAAGAACGAAAGGTTAATAAGGTAAAGAGGAAAGAGATAAACTATGAGGAAGTGCAAGAGATAATACAGAGGCTTTGTGCTGCACATCCAGAAGTCTTTCCCAACTAACTCCTCAGACCTCTTTAGCATTTTGGAGAAGATAGTTTTCAACACTTGGCTATTTTTCTACAAAGGCTAAAGTTCAGTTTTTGGCCTTTCAGCCCAGTCGGCTAATATAGTATTTGGCCTTTCGGCCTCCCAAGTTTTTGGCCTTCAAAGAATTTCAGCCTTTTGGTCTTTTCGGCCTTTCAGCCTCCAAAAAGGCCACCTCTAGAGTTAGTTCGACACTTAGCAGTTTTTGGGTACTTAAAAAACTTTGGAGTAGAGGTTAAGGGCCGAAATTCTGAGTGTTTCCAGTGAGATCACTTTTTTGCATGGAAGTTGAACTCCAAATCAGATTGGTGCTTAAATTGAGTTTATTTTGGGAAGACTAAGGGTCCCCTATCAATTCCCACTGCAAGAAGAACCTCTAGATGAAGATTCCAAGGAAGAACTCAAAGAATCAGGAAGAAGACTCCAAGTTCTCAGAAGAAACCCCATCTTCTTTCTCTTTCTTTTCTTGGCGAGTTTGATCCTTCTTGCATGGACAATCTAATTATAAATGGATTTAAAATCCATGCAAGTTGCTTTGTATCAGTTAACAGTAGTTTCCTTACAACAAAGTTCTAGTTTTAGTTTAATTTCATTAATTTAGACTCTCTGATGCCCTAATTTTGGCACTCATAGTTTGTAGATCATAACTCTATATATTGTAATCAAATCAACGTAATAGGGTCAAATTCCTAATGCAATAAAAATCTACATTTGGTGCTTCATTCGTGGTGTGTTAATTTTTTTCATCTATGCAAAATTGGTGAATATGTGCATACATTGTTCATTATTTTCAAAGATCCTTTTGTTTTTTTGTGTTTCGAATTTGCGTTTACAGTAGTTGGAGTTTGATGTGGTCTATTTACCTTGCCATGAAGAATGCGCGGAAGGGATCGTCTATTGGACTTAAGGATAAATCTGTCTCGTGGGTGCGCACATCTTGGTGGCTTCATATTTTGATATATTTTGAATATCTTGCATGAGTAAATTCATCTTCTCTCCAAATGCTCACATCCATTGGGTATATAATTGTGATTTTGTCTGACTTGTACCTCATGGGTTGGTTCCAAATCTCTCCGCCATTCAATTCTCAAGGAAGGGTTTACAACAGTTTATGTCCGTAGGATTTCATTTCAACAATTTGCTTTATTTCTTGTTACCTTTCTCTTTTAATTTCTGTAGTAAATCTGAAAGTAATCATCTTGAAAATACAAAATTACATTTTTATTTCAAACACCAATCTTTGTTAAAATGGAAATACCAAAAAGTACTAAAGTTATCGTGCATTTTGATGTCTTGAACATACCAACAAAGGCCTCCTCGTGAACATTCACATTTATCTTCATCTGAGTAACCGAGAGGTTGTGACCCGACCCTGGAGAACCTTGGGAATAACTTTGTTATTCTTTCAAGAGAGGAAATCGAATCTTGAGATCCTAGCAAGTTGACTTGTGTAAAGACAACGCTCAACACCACTGTAAGAACCCCTACAGGTTCTAATTTCACCAACCCACTAAATTTCTATGCAATGATATATTTGATTGATTATTCTAGAATAAATATACAATTTCTTGAATTTTTTAAATGGACTGCCATGCAAGAATTAACTTAAGTAATTTCCTTAAACTTTCAAAAGTGTTGCCAGGCAAGAATATAAACTTTGCAAGAAATAACAAACTGAAATAAAGTTTGACTATATGAGTGTTGCAATTGAATTTTATTATTGATATCTTCATATAAAATGATAAAAAAATATTCTATTCATACCCAGAATTTGCACCAACTCCTTTATAGTGAAATCTGGAATTAATAATAGCAAGGTAAAAAGCTTGAAATCTGATCAACAATGTATGTAATAATGAAGCTATAGGTCTGCAATAGATGAGACTTCAAATTTACTTCAAACCCTTGATATCTCTTCACCAATAAACCCAATCATGGCCTCTAAGTAAAGCCATCATCATTTGCACAATTCATTGGATATTAAACCAATTCAAAGTGTTGAAAACTATGAAGAATTCCCAATTCTCCAAGCTGAAAATTTTGAAACCCTTGTCTCCAAATTCTCTTCACACAATTCAATAATATCAAATGCATAGAATGATTTTCAGTTTCTCAATGCAAAGCCCTTTTTATTTCTTTTCTCCAAATCAACATGGAGGCTTCTACAACATACCTCGTATATTTAATTCATATTGGCTTATCCAAAGTTTGAAATATAACAATTTATTATATTTCCCTCCAAGAGCAACTTTATGTTATAATTTAAAGTTGACATATAATAAAGACACTTTATTAATTTAAACTCCCATATTGCTCAAAAATGTCATTTTCATTGATATAATGATATTCTAACACACAAGGTCCTTGTTTCATGTGCCTATGATTTAAAACTTCTCATCCTGATTCCAATGAGCTATAACACTAAGGTTTTCACTAGGCATTTTTATTAAAATAACAACCTTAGTAAATTTAATTAAATTATAAGCAATAGTACACCCAACTTGGGAAAATTAATGAAAAATCATCACAATCTAAATCTGACAGCACATGAGTGATCCCAATGACAAAAGATGATAAATGAGCCTAACTGTGTGACTTACCAAAAATAGACGCTCCCTCCAAGAATCTTGGATCCCAAAACAGAAGTCAGAAATAAAATCTAAGAGAATCATTTAACTCTTCTAAATCATTTGAGCTCTTTGGAATCATCAAATAAATATTATGAAAAGGACAGTTACTATAAATAGTAAGTGTGTCAAATTGATCCCAACGAAAGGCAATCTTGAACAACTGTGACCATTGCAAAGGGAATTAACCATTGATTCTGCCAATTGGGACCCTCTATCCATCTGACTTAGCCTACGAGGGTCACTGATACGCTAATCCAACAACTCTGATGCTCACAAAATTATGGGGACATTACAATATGAAAGCTATAACACACCATTTGCATTTTTAACAAGTGCCACGTAGTGGCATGTACTTGCCTTTATAGTAATTGTAATGCAATAGAGATCTAAGATCATTGAAACAATATTAAATTTGAGACATTAATTAGTAATTTAATATTTTTAGGTTGGTTAGAAAGAAGAATTTATTTCAATTGTACACTTTCATACATATAATTAATTGATCATTCTCTATAATGATTTAAAAAATATCAATTAAAAGATACAATAAGTATTATCATAATAGTCCGAGAACTAAAAATAAAGAAATATAAATTAAATTACTTAATTTTGAGATATAAAATTATCTCTATTATTAAAATAATAGTTTTTTTATGAATCAAATTATTTTAAATAGTTCAACCCAAGTTTAATAAATTCAAATATAACATTATTCAAGATTTTATTTAATTGATAAATATAAGCATGAAATACATCCATTTGTTTTTTATGCGGCAAGGCATTATGGTGAATTTGAGATTCACTTTTCCTTGAATATTAATCTCTTAAAATTCATAACGTAGTGAATATGTAATGGTGAAAATTGTCAAATATCACAAGTGGTCTTTTAAAATAGCAATTTAATATATATATATAATTGAAAAAGATTTATGTTTGGTTTTGTTATTTCCATTAAAATATTTTAGTAATTCTTTTTTTAACATTTGTATTCCGCACCAAAAAAATCAATATGGAGGTCTCCCAATCCTATAAGACCAAATCAATTGAACCAATCATAATTAAGATAAGTAATTTCTATAATATATTGAATTAATAAATCATTATTTAAATTTTATAAATATTCAAAGGAGGGAAAAATAGTTAATTATTATAATTATATATGTAAATTTAATTTTAATTTTATTATAAATATTATATATTTTTTAATAAATAGTTATTTAATAAAAGTAAAATTATTATAGATTAAAAATTAAATAAGAAAATTTGTATAAAATCTAAAAAATAATATTTAATAAATTATGTTTGTATATATTATAATTTTATTTGTATAGTTATAATAAATGTAAAATTTAAAATATAGTTATAAATTGTAAATGTAAGGTGCAATTTAATTAATAGTTTTTTAATAAAAATAAAGTTATTATAGATTAAAAATTAAATAAAAAACTTCGTATATAATAATTTAAATAAAAAATAAAGAGTTAGTGAAATACTAAAATTATATAATATAGCATATATCATATAATACTTTTATATTATATCTTATAGAATAATATATATTATATGTTAAAAATTGTAATAATTATTTATAGCATATATATATATTAAAAATATAATATAGTAAAGTTTTTAGAATATATAATAGTTATATATTATAAATAATTGAAATTTTTAATGAAAATAACATGTTTACAGTAATAAAATATAAAATATAGTATCTGATAATTATACTATATTGTAAATTAAAAAGACCAATTTCAATGTAAATTAAAAGACCAATTTCAAAATAAATTACATGATATATGAATTATATCACAAAACTATGGTTAAAAACTATCCGAAAAAACAAATTTGGGAAGCCTCCGAAAAAAGGGGTCCTATAACACCAAATCAATTGAGCCAATCATAATTGAAATAAGTAATTTATAGAATATATTTAATTCGTAAATAAATATTTAAACTTTACAAATAGTTAAACAAGAAAAAAAATAGTGATTTATTATTGGTTCATTGGTGTAAAACTAATTCATTATTGGTGCGCAACTGAATGCAATAGTATATTGCCTACGGCAAGTACAATAAATGAATCTCAGGGTTCAAAACTATCTGAAACATCATTGTCTTCCTATGAGGTTCATATATGGGGCACATTGACTTTACACATCACTCCTTTTCCAAAACCTACTTAAAACATTTAAAGGAGTCTTTGACTCTTACAATGGAAAGCATTATTTTACCAAAGAAACTTGTTAACTTGCTAAAATTCAAAGAAGGGCATCTAAATTACCACACTAGAGATTATACCACAACCCTTTCAACATTTATACCCTAAGATGCAGTAGTTGCTCAAATTTTAAAATAAAATAGGAGGAGTTATCCTTGACTAGCACTGCTAGATGTTAGGGAGTTTCACTCATTCATTTTGACAACTTATGAACAAATACGTATTAACATTCAATGTGAACAAGCTAGTCAAAATAAGGGAATTTATTGTGTACTTCACAAATCAATAGTGGAGAAAAGTCTTATACTCCTCTTATTGGTTGTGAAATCTAACCTTCTAAGTAGTCATTTGTTATTAGATTTAATTATTTGTGTTAAATCTTATAGTTAAAATATGCATGTGAAAAGAAGTGGCTTAGACATGAAGCAATGTGTTACTTTAAGATTAGGAAAAGTATGTGCGTGAAAGCAATGTGTATTTAATAGAAATTTATGATTATTAATAAAAATAGGAGGTTCTTAAATTATAAAAGCAATCTTTTTATGCATAGTTGAATATTTTTTTTTAGTTTTATTTAGAGAGATTCAAACAAAAGAGAGCAAGAGGGAAAATGAGGTAAAAATGAGTTTGAGGTCACTTGTCTATTAAGTAAGGTTGACTAAGGGTACACGTAATTTTTCATTTGTGTTTACATTGTGATATTAGTTTTATGCGCATACACTTTATTAGTAGATATGCATGTATGTTTTTTATTAAGGTAACAACATGTTTTGAAGGGGCCCCAAAACCCTTTACATAGCACCAAAAGATAGACAACAAAGGACTAAGGAACCAACGAGTTGTCACAAGTGACAGAAGACCAAAAGAGGGCTAAACCCCAGATTTAATAGAAAATTACATTACAAAACATCAAAAAACCTAACTACAAAAAGCTTCCAGCAGACAGATAGCAAAAAACTTCTAGCAACCCAAAACAATCTAGCACTGAAGCTAAACAACTTCCAACTAATCCTCCAGCATCTGAACTTCAAGCATCTGCAACTCCATACTCTGGATCGAGTCCCGTAATTTCTTGATATCTTTAGTCTGGACTTGGGCTTTCTTTTTAGTGCTGGAGTGAGTCCTAGAGCTAGGGCCAGAAATATGAATTTCCTAAGGGCTATCTTCCTCCTGCCTTATCACTGTCATTACCTTCCAGAAGGGTATATAAAGATTTCAGATTATCTAGAGAGTTATTCATACCCATTTTGCTAACAATAGTAAGATTTTTGATGAGAGCCTTGTTGTTGTTAACATTGTTGTTAATTTTATTAAGCTTGTTGTCAACCATAGTACTGATCTTGGTATCCATATTGTTTACCTTATTGAAAACATTTTTCCCCTGCTGGTACATGGTAGCATCATTGCGCATTTTGTCAACAATTTCCTCCAGCAGCGCATTTCTATTTTCCAGATTCTTATAATTATCTTTGATCTCCTTTATATCTTCATGAATCCACTTATCCATATTGTAGTTGTTCTCTGCTTTATTTCTGGCCATTTGTAGGAAAGAAATAGAAGCCACCATTTTGACATTGACTTCTCTCTCATGGAGATCATCCTCAAGGATCCTCCTATTATAGACATTCTTGTCTTCAAGGTCACCTTTCAAGTTATTCTGGTTGTACTCAGGCTTCTCACTCTCATTGTTATCTTTCTCAGTTCTGTCACTTTCCTTATCAAGGACAATATCCTCCTCATTGTTCTCCGTGTTGCCTTTGTCAATCTCTGTTTTCTCCATATCCCTTGTTTCCCTTTAGTAATCCTGAAAGTCATGAATCTAGTCTTCCCCACCTTCATTATTAACAGTGTGGTCATCATTGTGGGTATCAGTGTCCCCCTACTCCCTCTAAGACTCCTTATTTTCCTGATATTGTTCCTCATCACCATCATTTTTAGCAGTATGGTCTTTAATATGGGTATCAATAATATTGTCAATTTCTTCCATTATTTCATCCAATATTTTGTTCTCCAGATTCTGGGTCTCCTCCATATCATCTTTTCCACCCAGAGGCACATTGGTGGTATTCTTCATGTCCTCAATTTTTCTTGACTTCCCAGTAAAACCCTCATCCTTAGATGACTCAATATCCTGTTCATCATCAGTTTTCATTCCCTCGATATCATCATAAATAGACAAAGAAATATCCGCTGCAACAGGGCCTCTACGGCTTTTTTTAAGCTTTTTCCTTACTAGGGCTCTTACCCTTAGACACCTCCAGAATTTTCCTCTTAACATTCACAATACTTTTGGGAATGGGGTCGGGGATATGATTCTTGACATAGTCTGTAATCAACAGTATTAATCCCTCATGTAAAAATGGGGAAGACTTACTCCTATGGTCGCTGATGCTCTGATTGAGCGAACTTAAGAGATAGAAGGGAAAGAAAACCCTAATGTTATGACAGAAATGGTTTACCAGAACAAAATGATAATTGTAAACCTTAAAATACCTGCCGTCCAATGTGAAGTACTCCATGATAGCCCAAATCATGAACGCCCAAATATGCTTGATATTTGACAGGTTAACATAATCAAGATCACCCTTCACAAGCATTTCCCTTTCTTCGTCTGTCATAGGGAATTTTTTATAACCTTTGTTGCCTTCTTTTTTGTCTTTCAGAAAATGCATCCCCTCCAACGGAAGACCCATTATTTCTGCAAGACGGTCCAGAGTGAGCTTGACAGATTTGCCCAGAATGTTGACAGTGTCATTCTCCTAGCCATTAACAAAAGCTTTCATCACCTCCTTGTCGTTTCCATGGAGATGATTCAAATATCTATGAAAATTATCATTCTTAAGCTTGTTCCACACATCTTTTTCTTCCCTCCATTTACACTCCGCAGGTTATTCTCTCTTCAAATATCCTCCCATATCTTCTTCCTTTGCAATTTAGAGTCTCTCATTGTTCTGTTTCATACTAGTTTTCAGCTTAAGATGAAAACTAATTTTCACAATCATAGAGTACTTAATGATGTCCCAGAAAGCTTGCGTCTTAAGTGATTCATCATTATTTTGATGTTTCACATTGCTCGACGCCGTTGCCGTACCCCTAATCAGATCATCATTACTCAAAATGATTAATGCGAGTGACCTCACCTGACTTATGATTAAGCCTATCATAATTAAGTAATAATTCCACCTCATTATTAATTTTTGCGTTCTCATGCCACTTGCATGTGGCATCTTTCTTTACTCCAATGTTGGCTAGACAATCAACCACTTGATTCGTTTCC
This sequence comes from Thuja plicata, assembly GCA_018584345.1. NCBI lineage: Eukaryota > Viridiplantae > Streptophyta > Pinopsida > Cupressales > Cupressaceae > Thuja > Thuja plicata. The sequence continues at coordinate 14,338 of MU224169.1, read as the reverse complement.
TAAAAACTATGAGAAACATAAAAGGAGGTAAAATTCAAAGACACATTAATTATCTTTGCAATTATATGTTCTATAGTCCATGATGCCTTATTATTGCCTCTAATATTATTAATAATATTTAAGGAGTCTCCCTCCAGCCAGACTTTTTCACAACCCAGTTCCTCTGCCAGCAAAATAATATTGAGAGCTTCCATAGCTTTGGCCCTATGGTTAGATTGAATACCCAAAGGAGAGGCAATGACACAGACATAATTACCATTCTGGTCTCTTATTAATCCACCTCCTCCAGCGATTCCTGGGTTGCCCTTCGCGGCCCCATCAAAGTTAGCTTTAACCCAACCTTCAGGGGGTGAAGTCCAAGTTGCCAAGGATCTCTGATTGATAAGACTATCATTACTGTCACTTTTCTTCTTACCTACTTTACCCTCAGGTTTAAAAGATGAGAAATTTTCTTCCAGCACGCTACAAATTTGATTGCCAACCACTTTAGGAGATACTTGCTTTTCTCTGAAAATTCTGTTGTTGCACTCTTTCAAGATTCTCCAGCACACATGAGGAGGGATAAGGAACCAAAGCTCTTTATCAATAAAGTTATGAGGCGGGTAACTCCATTGAGAAACAAAATCTTGCCAGACAAAAGGAAAACACCAACAGATATGCCATTTTCTAAAGATGATCTCCCAGACTTTATCAGTGAAAGGACAGTGGAGCATGATATGATCATAGGATTCAGAGTTTTCAAAGCAAAGACTACATCTATTGACAATATTTATACCCCCCCTAGAGAGGTTATCAAGAGTCAGTGGTTTATTTTGAATTAAGAGCCAATAGAAGAAGTTGATTTTAGGTATGATTAAGTCAACCTCTACAAAAAAAATCCAACTTTGGGCCTTCAAACCAATAAAATTTTTGGTTGTACATCCTTCTTATTTGGTTGTTGTCATGGATAAACCAATACAAGTGTTAATGTCTAGCTTGTGAATTATTTATGGCAAAAAGAAGAATACATTCAACCTATAATTATGTTACCAAAATCTAATATGTGATTCAATTACAAAAGTAATTTAAATTTCTAATCTTTTTGTTTTAAATTATAAGAGATTGGAATATAACCAAAATAAGTAGTAATTGAGTTCCCTTACAAGAAATACAATAGAAAAATAGAAGCATTTTAAAGAGCTTTATTAGCTGATAGGTTATTTAGTGTGGACATAAAGCCACTAAATTTCAATCAGCTTCTCATACTAGACAAAATTTCAATCAATTTCACATGCTTGAGAAATATTTCATGTACATTCTATTTTCGACATGGAAAAAAGTGTAGAATTACTCTAAAAGTAATACCAAAAACATAAAAATAATTAAATTATTCCAAAAACAAAAATAAACATTTTGTATTTATTTTGATACTAAAGCTTGCAAAAATTGTAATATTTCATTCACACTTGAAATGATTTTAGTACATTTTATTTTTTCACATGGATAAACATGCAATGCTATTCTAAAAGGGAAAAAAAGAACATAAAAACAATTAGATATTCCCACAAACAAAAATAAACATTCAATTTTCACTCTATTTTTAAAGCTTGCAAAAAATGCCAACATTCATTTGTGTTTGAAATGATTGTATGTTTCCTTCAAAGACAAAATTTGACAAATTTGAAAAACCTTAAGAAACATATTAATATATTTTCAAATTAAAAAAATTACTTATCATTATTTAGCCTTATTATTATTATTTTTGTTTTGTGAGATACTAGAGAATTTAAAAAAAAATTAATATAATTTATTATTTATACTTGAGTATTATAATTTTATCAATAAGAAATGATAAATTTTAAACTTATTATATTTAAATATTAATAGTTTTCTTTTGATCAATAAATAGGTCTATTTATTAATATTAAAGATATTAGCTTTTACATAAGATAAGTTTATCAGGCATGAGAAAAATATTGAAATAAACTACACCAATATAGTCCCTACAACCACCATCGACCATACACAAAGCCACCATAATCATCACATAAACATCGCCAAAATCTAAACCCACCACAAACAAGTACATACAAGATAGATGCAAATAAGGGCTAAGTCCATTCCCAAAAACCACTCAAAAACAACACCCTCTCATTAAATTTAACCAAAATGGGTCTTTCCCATTAACCCATCCAAGCCTAACACCATACTACAAAAAAAAATATTACATTTAAAACACAAAAACACCAAAATACATGGAGGAGGTGCCTCTTTGTTATTCATGACCTCCCTGGCTTCCCCATAGGGTCGTACCAATAGTCCTTCAACTCTTATTTCACTTTCATGCCAGCCTTCTTCTAAATTGTTGTCGACTACTTCACCTTCTCCTTCTCTTATGAATGAAGAAAGTCCTTCAAAGATTCTCATCCCACCAGTGCCTCTACATAATGCTCCTCCCAGTTTCTTGAAATGATCAAAAACAAAAAGGGGTACAAGGGTGGTTCCCCTTCTTCCACTCTATGCTAATATCCATACTGGGCTTAGAAACCAATCCTTGGCTTTGCCATGGCCAAAACTGGCATCATTCCATGACATCATTCTGGTCGAACACACTCTTTCATCACCCACATTGTCTCTTATTTAGACCCCAATTCCAATGACCATGCTATGAAGGTCGAAGCAATTTCAATATTGCAGTGGTATCTATGTTGAAACCACGTAAATTCTTCACCCGTAACAAGGTTGATAATTTTCCATAACAATGGTGTGTCTACTTTGAATGCTCTCTTTAGGCACTTTTCTGATATTTGACCCAAAAAGCATACATGTTGCTTTGACGTTATCACATAAAAAGTGACCTCCATTGTCTCCTTGTTCTGCAACTAATTTCACCGCTCTTCAAATACCAAACAAATAAAAAGTCAACCTTTGTGTGGCTTTAACTACCACCTCTCATACTCACACTCACCACACATCACCTTCGTCCCATCAATTAATGCATTATCCTTTGATGACATACAAAGCCACTAAATCCCCAGTAATTGATAAACATAAAGTTTTGCCATTAGTATGCAATAAGAAAACAAGTTGTTCAAACCATCAGTTACACTTCACCAAAAGTCAGGTTTTTAGTTCAAACTGAAAATGCTAAGCAAGGTGAAAACCAATGACACAGTTTTGCAGTATAATTTGAAAGAGTAACCGAGGATGATAAAGTGGAACCCGACAAGAGGAAACCAACAGAGGAACTTGACTAGCAGATACAGTGCAAACTGAGAGAATAGACAAAGAGCAACTCGACAGATAGTTCAACCAGGAACACCAAAAGACAGTTAAACTAACTTCTGAGCAAACCGAGCATCAAACACCGAAAGTCAGTTACATCCCAAAAAAAGTGGATCTGACTTCCACGTCAGATAAAACAATTGTATTCTATTTATAGAGTCTTGATTTGTTTTAAAACCATTACTTAAGGGACAAGAAACATTATTGTAATTGTTTTTAATTAGTCTAACTGATTAAAAACATGCAGACTAGGAGATCAAGGTCAAGTTGTAAACCTGTGATCATAGAGTTAAAGTTGTAATACATGAAACTACATTAGGTTAATTTATCTTATAAATAGATGTTGCAATCATTCTTTGCTATGGATGAGAGGATGAATGTAGCCAACAATCACATCTATGGATTAGACTGAGAGTTTCAAGAAGCAGAACAACAAAAGATGAAATTGGTTATCAAGAACCAAGAACAGAGACTACCGAGCAATAGAGTTATTAATCAATCACAATAGGTGATACATTTATACATGTGTTAATTGTAATGGATTTGTAATAAGAAATTATTAGATTACATACACTCAGGTCAATGAGTATTTTTGTCTGCAATCTAACAAGTGTAGCAAATAGAAGAAATCCTTTCAAGGAAGGTGGATTTAACAATCCTATTGTAAATCTCTGAACCGAGTGCACACTAAACAATGTTGCTAAAGCTCTTAATAGAGTAGACCTTAACAAGTCTCCACAAATACTCCTAATAGGGTAGATCATCAGAAGTGATCAAATTGTAAGCCTTAACCGGCCCCTTCCAATCTGTAGATAGTGAAGTTTTTGTGGGTGCCATCCCCACCGCAGTTTTTACCTTCTAACAGGGGCGTTATCATATCTTATTTTATGAGTCAATTACTTTCATGAATGTTTCTATGAATGTATACACGTTTGTTAAAGTTAAAGAATTGATATAACTTACACAAAGATAGTTTAGAACATATGATTGGCAATACAATTGATTACACAATGGATAAAGGTTAAAAGAGATAAAAGTTTTAGAGGTACCGATTCACCCTCCCCTCTCAGTACACACTTCCCATTATTTCCAACAATAACCACATCTCAAGAATATTCAAAGAAATCTCCTGATTAATCTAGTAATAATGAAAGGGCACAATTTGAAATGGAATCCACTATCACACCCCCCTTCACATGTGAAATTTTAAAATCCTCAAAGGTGGCTAAGAGGGATTTTATATTTTTTACATATGTATTTAGGTGTCACATTGTTGTTTTCCCTCTGGTTATTGCATTGACAACCATTAGTGAATCCCCTTCCATATGAATACGAGAGACTAGTAGCTTTTTTTCCATGAAGAGTGCGTTCAGAGCTACTTGCACTTCTGCCTCATTATTGGTCTAGCCATATATATGTTTTGTGCCCAATGCAACCCTTGATGCACCATTGAGATTCAAATTTACCCATCATTGTGCAGAGCATTCCCAAAGGTCTCTCACATCAACAAGAGCACCTAGTTCCACCCAAGAAGGACCATTAATAGGTTGAATATGTATAGTTATTAAATTCATATTATGATTAATAATTAACTTAATAGAAAATAAGAAAATTACATATATTAATATAATTTTAATTATATATTAATAAAATCAATATAGGAACTTTCATTCATTGAAATTTTTTATGAAATGTACTCAATATTTTTCCTAGATTCATTTAATATATTTAATAATATTTTTTAATAAAAATAAAAAATTCTTATCACTATTTAACACTTATTATTAAATATTTTATTTTTTAAGATTGAGATATCAAAAATAAATTGAAGTTAAGCATTACAATTAATAATTAATCAAAATCCTATCATAATTACAATTAATAATTAATCAAAATCCTATCATATCTTATCTTATGAAAAAAAACTACTTCATTCTTAAAGATAATCCATATTTTCTTTAAGGGAACTAAGTTTATTCAAATTTATCACAAACTTTTATTTACTTGTACATTGAGGCCTCCAACTTTCTATGTTGTTGTGAGTTATTACCTAAGTTAGGTTTTAGATAACCTTGGTTGATGTTACAAATTTGGGTGGCTTTATTTAAAAAAGACGCAAATAATGAAAATGGTAAATATGGGCATTTGGAATGGTACGTAATTTCATTTATATATATTTTTTCTAATTATACGAAGTTGTCTATATTTTATCATTTTACCAATGTTTGAGATAGCAATACAAGCTATCTTATAGATATTGTAACTATTATTTGGTAAAATATCCCAACATGTTTCTAAATTTCAAAATAGTTGAAGGTAAAAGATATTTGATCTTATTTATTTTTTTAAATTTTGTTTGAGATGTTATTAACACTAGATTTTAGTAATAATATAAATTTTATTGAGGCTTAGGGTAATTAATTTGTGGTTGTTAGGAGCGTAAAGTTGAGGTACAATTGAGTTGAGTTACCTATAAAAAATTAAGAACACATTGATTTCTCTTTTTTATATTTTGACAAATCTTGTTTAATCTATTGATCCAAAGAAACTAATAGAATGGTGGAGTTGGTAGTGACCATGCCATTGAATTCATTGTGAATACTACCTGAATCTTGCTCTCCTATTATGACCTTTGAGGTGACTTCTTATAAAAAAACTTGCACCCTTTTTTTGTCAATGGATCCTCTTGCATTAACTTCTTGTCTTTACACTAAATTTGACCCCCTCCTTTTTCCATTGATATTCCAATAATAGTAAAAAATCTCCGATGAAGGAAATCCTTGTTTTCGTTCTGTATATCAAAACCTCATTTTTATTTATTTTTTAGAGCAGCTCTACTTTGATGGATCTTCATCCACAAAGGGAAAACATTTGGTAGAATGACCAATTTTTATCTTTCCTTATGTTTTTATTTATATTTGTATTTTCTTAGAAGTGTATTGTTATTTCATTGGTCCTGCAATACATGTTCTTTTCTTGTAAGTTTTAACAAATGTAGACCTCTTGCCAAATTTACAAAAAATTGTATATAAATTACAATTGATGTAACCATTGCACCTCATTCCAGTGTAAGTGCTAGTTATATTTATTATTTTATTTTATGTATCTATTTCTATTTATATATTCTTGCCTAAAATGTATGTGGAGGAATTAGGTTCACTATATATTTTCCTAGGTGGATATACATATTAATTGCAATTTTCTTGGACATGGATTGCAAACTCAAATGAAAAAGTGAAAAGAAAAAGTCTTTTGCTGGAATAACATAAGAAACCCAATGATATAACAAATATTTTGATGGAAGCAAGAAAAAATTGATAGAGACATTCCAACATAAAAGATATGTTCACGACTCGTGGCCACCAAATAAACATGACAAATCTACACACAATGCACAATATAAATGGTGGCCAATCTAAAGCTAAATTACACAACCTTTTCCAATACCCTTTTTGCTTGTGTGAAATGGGAGCTTTCAAATAGGATGTAGACTTCAATAAAAGTAGAAAGAGAGTCTCTTTCCCTTTACAATGTTATAGTTGCAACAATCTTGGTAGGCATGCTTGTAAATGTCAAAGTATGGATGGACTGTGAATTATTTGATAGATTGTTTCAAAGTGATTTCATTTTATGGAATGTTATGATTGCAAGACATGTACAAATCAAATGTAATTGAAAAGAAATTTAAAGTCAAATTTTACAATCTTTTTTAGCATCTTCTTGCCTATTTCAAAATAGGGTTTTTTAAACAAGGTATGGATATGAAGTAGCGCATAAAAGATAAAGGAGTTTTAATTAGATATTATAGTTGCAATTGCCTTGTCTAACATGTCTACAAAATGTGGAAGTATGGATGAGGCATTAAAATTATATGGTAGAATGAGATATATAAAAAAAAAAAAAATGTTGATAAGGCTTCAGAAACATTCAATAAAATGCAATTAGCAAGTATAAGGCCAACTTCTACAACTCCCTTTTATGTTTAATTAGAAGGTATTGGGTTCATTATGTATTAAATTTTCCCTAAATTCTTGAGTTTATCATAAGTATAATATTAGAAAATGTTTTTTTTTCTATTACATATATATGATTTCATATAAAAACTATTACAATCAGGTATCTTGCTCATACAAGCTACAAAAAGAGAGCCAGACATATATGTTTGGTAGACTACATATCATTCCTACATATATATCTAAACTACACCTGATTGTCCATGTCTGAAATAAAACTATAGCAAAAAAAGTATCAAAGGATCATTGTCCAAGTACAAAGTAAACACAAAAAGGATCATAAGATAGTTTGTGTATCAATGGATCATTCTATGTTATCTCCATCCCTAAAGGGTACCCATGCCACCAATCCTTGTTCTTCCATCCATCGGAGTATTTCATCTTGTCTAATGTGTTGCTCATAAGGATGGATCAAGGGATCAATAACTAGAATATCAGGTCTTGGTAAATCAGTAATAGGGACTGCATTGATCACTTTCCTTTCTTCCTTGTCAAGGTCTTTCACCTCTGCCATGAAATTATGAAGTGCAACTCTGAAGGGGTAAGGTCCTGGGTATCTCTTGACCAAGTGAAACCATGCGAGACCTCCCATGAGCCCAATATAACCATGCCATGCTTGAAGAGATCCTCCAACTTCTTTCTCTTTATCTTTATAACCATTGTTACCCGCACAACAATTCTATGAAAGATGAGTCTCTTGAGAGACTCTGTAAGGTTCTTGGAGGTACCACCAAAACAATATCATTTCTCAATTTCCATATATTCCACATAATTAAGGTGAAAGGATAGAAAACAATCTGTTAAAGGATTGCTTCAAGCCATTAATGTGACTAGAAATGATCTCCAAGTTAGTAGCCTCAAAGAGCTGAGGGAAGCCAAAAAGTTTCTAGATCTCGAGAGCAAAGGGGAAGCTAAGGAAAACATGACTGACAGACTCAGGGATGCTGCAAAAGGAGCATAGATTGGGTTCACCACTGGGATTCCTAAAAGGCAACCTGTGCAAGACAAGATGCCAAAGGAAACACTTAATCTTAGGGTCGGAAAGGGAGGACTAGAGGTTACAAAAGATTCTAGACCACTTATGAGGTTCAAGGTTGAGGTTCCAGTAGGAGTTCATGCGAGGAAAAATGGAGCACTCCTTTATAAGGATCCTGATGTGGGTCCATAACACACACCCCATGTTGGACCTCTAGCCATGGGGACCCCCCTCTTTTTTTGGGTCTTCTTTTGCTTCTTCCTTCTCCCCCCTTGTTTTCCTCTTTATTCTGGGCTCTCTGATTTTTTTTCGCTAGGGATCTGATGGAGAAGTGTAAAGTAATTTTGGAATTTTGCACTTGCTCACCTTCAAGCCAATGAGATCATTCGATCTTCGAAAGTGTGAAATCTTGAAGAGATAAAAAAGTACCAAGTCCTTTTATACTTTCACACTTTCAGACTAACGAGGTCATCAGACCTCCAAAAGTTTGAAAGCCTGAAAGTTTGGAAGTTCAGATGACACCTTTCAGGGTTTCAGCCTCTAAAACGCTGAAAGGTGTGACATCACCCATGGGCTATAAAGGCATGGCTTGTGCAGTTTTTTCTCATTCTGCCCTCGCTTGTTATTTTTTTCTTCCACTTCCTCGTTGTTTCACCTCCTCACGTGTTTTCTGTTGATATTGCTAAAACGCAATGCAACCAAGATCACCTGCATGCAAAGACTATTACACAGAAGAAGAAGACAGAAGAGAGAAGGATCTAAGGCGGCCAAAAATCCAGAGGAGACATCATGTTGAAAAGAATGATTTCTATATTATCAACAATACTGAATAAACTCCTTAAGAAATACAAAGAGGACAATCCTTATAAAGGATGTCGAAACCCTAAAAGGGCAACAACTAGGAAATAGAAACTTTCCTAAGACTAAAGAAACTGCCTAAGTGAAAATTAAGCACTAAAGAGCAATTGCTAAATTACTCTAACACCCCCCTTTAAGTGTAACTTAGGGAGAAGCAAAACTGCTAAACTACTGCAGAAAGCAGGAAAGAAGGGTCCCGACAACTAGGCCTGATCAGGTACCCAAACAAGAAAGAAAAAGAATAGAGAAAGAAGCATCTCTGAAGCATGTCTGAAAACTCTGTCAGAAGATACTACTGGAACCCCCACTGAAGTGCATGATCAGGTAGAGAAGACATGTGTCTGAAGAGCTGATCAATCGAA
>MU224168.1:1588491-1599293 GCA_018584345.1 Thuja plicata | reverse complement strand
AGCCTTTTGCAGAATATGCATGTTGTTAATGGTAAAAGTACTGCTTGTGGTCAAACCCTAGTTGTCACCTTCCAATTAACCTATGTATTGAGCAGTGAATGATAGTGCAGAGATCCATCAGGGTATGCTAAGTGAATGTCAGTTTGAAGCTTCAAAAGAATCTGAATCTCTTTGGTGTATCACCTTTTTTCTAGTTTTTACGCAAGTTCAATTTTAAATCTCTCTTCCTTTTTCTCAGTTAAATTTTCAATCAGGAGGTGATATTCCATATTAGATAGGAACCGGCCTAGAATCCGGAGATTCTTCCTCATCCATAGTTCACCCATAGCTAGAGGAAGTTTCCATTGTCAGATAGAATTGCCATGAAGCCTTAATGCCTGATTTAGGGTGACAATTCTAATCTTGAACAGTTCATAAGACCAATCCCATACGCAGACTAGATATGTAACCTGGTAGTAGTTACAAAGCATAGTGGTTAGATTCAAATTTGCATAGACTTTAGAGACCTTAACATAGCTTGTCCCAAGGACAACTTTCCTTTGCCTAACATTGATACGATAGTAGAGCTAACTGCTAGACATCAAATTCTATCACTCATAGATGGCTTTTCAGGGTATAATCAGATAAGGATCGTTCCAGAGGACCAACATAAAACAACTTTCACATGTCCTTGAGGCACATATTGTTGGAACGTCATGATGTTTGGTCTAAAAATGTCGGAGCAACATATCAAAGGGCCATGACAACTATCTTTCATGATCTCATCCAAAAAATAATGGAAGACTATGTTGACGACATACTATCCAAGTCAATGCTTTGCAAGGATCATCTACAAGTATTGGGACCAATCTTTGACATAATGTAGGAATACAAAGTCCATTTAAACCCAAAGAAATGTGCATTTGGGGTCACAGCAGGCAAACTACTGGGGTTCATAGTGTCACATAGAGGCATTGAAGTAGACCCAAAGAAAGTCAAAGCAATATTGGTCATGCCACCACTGTCCAACCTAAGGTAACTAAGGGGGTTACAAGGAAGGCTCCAATCAATCAGACGCTTCATAGCTCAGCTAGCAGACAAGTGCCACCCATTCCAACATCTATTGCACAAAGACATCAAATTCATATGGACAGAGCAATGCAAACAAGCATTCCAAATATTCAAGGACTATCTACTCAAGTCTCCTATACTGGTGCCACCAGTCCAAGGTAGACCATTGCTTCTGTATATCTGAGCAATAGAATCAGCATTAGGTGTACTTGTGAAGAGCCTGAGTTGGCTCTACTGAAACTTAACTGGAAATTTGCTTCAAACAATCATAAACTAGCAAAGAACACTCCTTCCTTGTATTTATTCAATCAACTCAATGTGGACATTTCCATACATATAACCTTTCTTATTTCAGACTGAAATGAATTCATAAAAACATTGATAACATTTATTACATATTTCTATTTGCAAAGATAAAGTAAGGAACCTGGTAATTTTTATGTCTTGGCTCGAATGATGACCAACTCACACCTGCTATCTTTTACGCATGAATATGACTCCACCAGCAATGAATTCAGATGACTATTGTCGTGAATTACCCGCACCGCTGCCTTTCCTAATAGCAGCAACTGGCCAAGGCTAGTGGTGATCTCTGTTGTCGCTCTATGAGTGTAATGGTGCACAGTCTTTTTCTGAGATGGCCTCGGTTTACAATTCCAATGCTTCACACGGGATTTCACTCCACATCCTCATGGGGTCTGAGAACCGGGGAGCACGGCTTCCCTATCTCCTAACACAGCCTATCTTATTTGAATACAGCCCGCATTCTAATGATGGTTGCGTGACTATTAGTTGCGGCCAATCTGTAGACCACTGACCTTAGCTATTGGCATCTCCACTTTGGATTTGTGACCCAGCTATCACTCACGTGCCCTCTTTAATGAACCAAATCGTATTCAGAAATGATTTTTTACATAGTCAAGCAATTACTTCATGTCAAATCGCACCTCCAGTGTGCTTGCAGTAAAATGGATACTTCGTCTTCCTTCCAGCCACAGTCGTACAGTTTGAAGGAGTAAATTCAATTGATTATAAGCCAGCAACCAATTGATTATTAATTCAAGGAAGAATCAGTCTTCCAGATTTAATTTGACCCTTTTAAATCAGCAAGGGCTCAGAAAAAAAGAGAAAAAATCTCAAGACCAAGGGTTTTTATAAAAGATAATCGATGCTTCAACTTCACAATAAGCCTGAATATATAACTCCTTGGATGCAAGAGTTTCTAAAACCAATTCCAGTTAACCAGTCTTCAAAACGTCAACTTCTAAAAGCATCATAATAATAAGTTATTATCATTATAATACTATAATCAATTTATTAATTAATAACATATCGTTATTAATTAATATTTATTATGCCTCTGATGACGAATCATGCATCCACTGCAAGAATAACGGATCAACCTGGTCTTCAACCGCACTACTAGAAATAGTAACTGGCCTCCAACTGACTTACTATAAATAGTAAGTCTAAAAATAGAAAGTCCAGAAATAGAATATGAGCGACGAGACCCTCAAAACAAACTGTCAACTCATGAGGGTCGCGTTGGTGAGCTAACCATATTCAGGTTCCCAGACCCTGCTAATTCGGGGACATCACAGTACTCTTGGCACAACATGATGACACAGGTAAGGATAGAGCCATCTACAATCTAAGTAGAACATTGGTAGGATATGAGCTCAACTATACGCTAATTGAAAACTCATGCCTTGCAGTTGTCTTCGCTTCCCACAATCTGAGACATTATATGTTGAGTCACCAAACAAAGTTGATAGCACATATTGATCCTTTAAAGTACCTCCTAAGCAAAGCAGCGCTCACCGGATGACTTGCAAAGTGGGTAATGATCTTAAGCGAGTTTGAAATTGAATATATAGATAGAAAAGCCATCAAAGGGCAAGTGATTGTGGACCAACTAGTAGAGGCACCTATTCAAGATCACCAGCCCATCATTTTCGACTTTCCCGATGAGTCTATCATGACATTACAACCAGTGATCGAGGTATGGCAACTATACTTTGATGGGTCTTGCACGAACCATGGAGCAGGGACAGGAATAGTGCTTATCACTCTGAATAATGATTCAATTCCAAAATCTTTTAGACTCAACTTCCCTTGCACAAACAACATAGCAGAATACGAAGCACTGGTCATCGGATTAAAGACAATAATTCAATGGAGAATCAAGAACCTTAAAGTCTACGGAGATTTGCAGTTGGTCATTAACCAAGTCAAAAATGATTATATGACAAAAGATGAGAAGCTAATACCATACATAGCACAGATGGAAAGGTTGCACACTAAGTTCTAATACATCTTCTTTGAGAAAATACCACGAGCTCAAAACAAAGCGGCAGACGCGATGGCTACCATAGCATCATTGATCGATATGCCAGGCGAAAAAACATGATTCTAGTTTCTAGTGGAGCAACTCATGTTGTCATCACATCAAGCCCCAATCACCGAATCAACATGCGTCCTTGTTGGTCCTGAAACCCCATGGTACCAAGATGTATATAATTACCTCCAAAATAGTGTCATACCTCCCAACTTGTCTAGAAACCAGAAAAAGTCCCTCATCTGCCAAGCCTCTAGATATACCATCCTCTCAAATACTCTATATAGACAAAGTCTAGATGGAATGCTATTACGATGTCTCACTTCCACGGAATCCCAGAGAGCTATGTATGAGGTACATGAAGGAATTTGTGGAACCCACGGAGGTGGCAATAGCTTATCTAAGAAGATCATCCACATGGGATACTACTGGCCCATAGTAGAGATAGATGCAAATAAATATGTACAAAGGTGTAGGCAATGTCAGATTCATGGAGACCTCATCCATGCACCAGCCCAAGAATTAAATCCTATCACTTCACCTTACCATTTTCCATGTGGGGATTTGACCTAGTGGGAAATATTACACCTTCTTCAGCAAATGGACACAAATACATCATAGCAGCAAAAGAGTACTTCACTAAGTGGGAGGAAGCAATTCCCCTCACTTACATAACCAGGAATCAGATATCAATGTTCATACTTAAGCACATCATCTGTCAATACGGGATTCCTCAAACCATCTTGATAGATCATGGTACACCCTTCCAAAACAAAGATGTTGAAGAGCTATGTGAACAGTTCCAAATAAAACAAGGGTTCTCTTCATTCTATTATCCTCAAGGGAATGGCTAGGCTGAAGCAACAAACAAGACTATTTTGAAAATCTTAAAGAAAATTGTTAATGAATCAGGTGAGACTGGCATTTACAGCTTAGTCCCACATTATGGGCATACAGAACTAGCATGAGAACACCTACAGGAGCCACTCCTTTCTTCCTAGTATATGGATCAGAGGCGGTCCTACCCCTCGAAGTGTGAATACCATCCCTAAGGATATCATTAAAGAACATGATTTCAGATGAAGACTACAAAGTGGAAAGGCTCAGTGAACTGGAACTACTAGACAAAAGAAGACAGCATGCTTTCAACCACTTACAAGGCTATCAGAATCACCTTAGAAGGAACTATCACAAGAAGGTGAGGCCATGAAAATTTGAGGTAGGAGACCTCGTCCTCATTGAAAATCAAAAGAACCAAGCAGAAAGAGTGAAACTAGGAAAGTTTGAGCCTAACTGGCTAGGACCATATGTCATTATCAACTCTACCCAGAGTGGGGCATACCAACTGGAAACACCAAAAGGAGATCAGCTCCCTAGATACATCAATAGTATGCACCTCAAGAGGTTCTACACTTGAGGACTCAATGGTTAAGGAAACTATCTACATATCCAGAAAATACCAAAAAAAAATCAAAAAATTCAAAAGGTTACCTTTGTGAAAACCTGGCAATCAAGTGCCTTAGTGACAACAAAAAAAAATCAAAAAAGAAAAAAAAAAAAAAAAAAGCAAAGAGAAACAAAATCGCTCTCTCAGTGAAAACCTGGCAAACATGCGCTATTGAGTAGGTACCTTGGTGAAAACCTGGAAAACAGGCGCCAAGTGTTCGAATCTAGCTTCACCATCAATGAACTCCAAGATCAAAAGCTTGAGCACACTTCAAATGCAAGACTGACTACCCAAGTTGTATCAAGAAGCACAAACCCCTCTAAGGACCAAAAACTTATCCATGGTTACTTCTGGTCCACCAGACTAGGGGGTGATGCTAAATGTCCTTAAAAATCTAAAAAATTAGAACACTCATCAAAAATCCTAAAAATCAGAAAACTCATAAAAAAATCCTAAAAAGATCAAAAATCCTGAGAAAAATCAATCTTCATAAAAAATATTGGCAAAATTGCAAAATCCAAGCAATAAAACCAACTCGGTTACCAACAGAGAAAAAGGCGATCATGCCACATCAATCAATGTCATAACCATGAGCTTTGCAAATCAGCATTGGGCCCATATGACACAGCTTTATCAATCTATCAAATCTATTAGCAAGCAATTGGCAACCAAGCCAAATCTATCAATTGTCACAATCATGAGCTTTGCGAATCAGCATTGGGCCCATCTGACACAGCTTGATCAGTCGCCAAAATGATCAACAAATCAATCAATTAATAATATCAATCATCTTACATAGTGATGGATACGCTCAAAACCAGACAGGTCAGTCTTATATGAGTCATCTATTAGTGAAACCAGACACAATCAAAGAAATCCAGCCAATCAAGCCTATAAAAAGAGTCAAGCCAATCAAGAGAATCACACTGAATCAAGGAACAATCAAAAATGTTGACTAAGTCGGTCAGTCAGTCAGATGTCAGTCTATATTTTGTGGTTATGTTCTTACGCTACTCTAGGATCCACCAAGTGAGGAGAGTAGCAATGATTGATCATTACTTATTTTCTTTTATCGTTGTCTGTTGAATGTTCACTTTGATTTCAGGGCCATGATGATTTAGGATAAATGTGGTAGGCGCTGTCACTTATTTAGCAGCCATGTAGTTCCACGATCTGAGCTTAACCCTAGGAAAGAATTGGACATTCCTTCTCTTTTATCTACTTATTTATTTACCAAATAGAATCAAGAACTCACTGTGCTATTCAGATGGACTCTGGGTGCGTTGGAGTTCTATCTTGATTTCTGTGTTAGGATGAACAAGGCAGAAATAACAATTACATATAGAAATAAAAACCAATAACAAAGAATAATAAACCAAACCAGAAGAGAACACAAGACACAAAGATTTAACGTGGTTCAACCAATCCCTGGGCTACGTCCACCAAACAGCAAAGTCCAATATTATTCTTATCCAGTGATTACAATTAGATCGCAATGCACAGATCCCTTACAGCTCAATACCACTGTAAAACAACATAATAATGAAACCCTAACCCTAAGCCAACTTATCAGACTCCACATAACCCAACAATTCTCCCACTTGGAGACTGATCTTGTAGCTAAACCGCTACCATGTGAAGCTCCCACTGGATCCAACCTTCCTGGACTCTATTGTTCTATTAGTCTATTCAATCTAGAAGACCAACCGAAGTTGAACAAGAATTCAGCATCTCCCTCGTTACAACCTTTGTAAACATATCCGTTGGATTATCATCTGTATGAATCTTTTCCAGCTTTAACTGCCCATCATCCAAAACTGACCGAATGAAATGATACCGCAACTGTATGTGCTTTGTCTTTGAGTGTAAAGCAGAATTCTTTGCAAGATGAATGGCACTCTAACTGTCTGAATAAAGATAGTTATCTTCCTGTGGATGTCCCAATTCTTCCATGAATAATTGAAGCCATATCATCTCCTTGGCTGCCTTAGTAGAAGCAACATACTCTGCCTCTGTAGTGGATAAAGCATTCACCTTTTGTAATTGAGAAATCCAACTCACTGCTGCCCCACCAACAGTAAATACATAACCTATAGTACTTCGCCTGGTATCTATATCCCCTGTCAAATCTAAGTCAACATAGCCATGAACAGTAGTAGTAGATCCCCCAAAGTGTAAACACTTATTAGATGTACCTCTCAAATATCTGAGAATCCATTTGATTGCATTCCAATGCTCAATCCCAGGGTGACTCATATACCTGCTAACGACTCCCAGTGCATGTGCAATGTCTGGCCTAGTACATACCATAGCATACATTAATCTCCCTACAGTTGAAGCATAAGGTATCTTGGCTATTTTAGCCTCTTCTTCTGGTGTCTTTGGACACATCTCCTTAGTCAATTTCAAATGACCGGGCAAAGGTGTAGTGACAGCTTTGCATCCTTCATGGAGAATCTTTGCAACACCTTTTCAACATAATCAGCCTGAGATAGAGTTAATTTTTTGTTCTTCCTATCTCTGCAAATTTTCATGCCAAGGATTTATTTTGCTGCCCCCAAATCCTTCATAGAAAAAGATTTTGCTAACTGTTGTTTCAACCCCTTAATATGATCCATGTTAGACCCAGCTACAAGCATATCATCAACATATAAACATAAAATAATGTAGTTGTCCTCATTTAACCTCTTGAAATAAACACAATGGTCAGAATTACATCAAGTGTATCCATTCTCATTCATAAAAGTATCAAACTTAATATACCATTGTCGAGGTGCTTGCTTCAAGCCATATAAACTTTTATGCAATTTCCACACTAAACTCTCCTTACCCTTGACCTCAAATCCCTGTAATTGTACCATATATAATTCTTCATTCAAATCACCATGAAGAAAAGATGTTTTAACATCAAGCTGCTCTAAATGCAAATCTTCAGTAGCCACAATACTTAAAATAGTACGAATAGAAGTCATTTTAACAACTGGAGAAAATATCTCATCAAAATCAATACCATGTTTCTGTTCAAATCCTTTTATGACTAATATGGCTTTAAATCTTTTCTTACCTCCATCTTCTTCTTTCAACCTGTAAACCCATTTATTCTGCAAAGCCCGTTTACCTACAGGTAACTTACATAAATCCCAAGTCTAATTTTTCAGCAAGGAGTCCATTTCATCTATCATTGTAGACTCCCACTGAGCTTTGTATCCACCTGCATAGCTTCATAATAACAATCAGGTTCACCAGCATCAGTTAATAAAATAGAATACAAAGAAGGTGAAAATCTATCTGGAGGTCTACTTAGCCTCATTGACTGTCTAACATTCACTGGGGTGTGTGGTATTTGTTGTTGTTGTTGTTGCGGAACATAAGGAATTACTGGAAAATTATCTTTTGGAGTATCATCCAACTCTACATAATTAGTGTCTTTCTTCTCATGATGTCGCAACAGATCTTTGTACAACACTTTCTCATTGAATATGACATCCCTGCTTCTTACAATTTTACAAATCTCAAAATCAAAAATTCTATAGGCAAATTCATCAATGTCAGATCCAACACATACACATTTCTTTGATTTTGCTTCCAGCTTGGTTCTATTTTCAAAATCTATGTGTGCAAATACTTCACAACCGAAGGCTCTAAGAAAATAATAACTTACCTTCTTACCAGTCCATGCTTCCTCTGGAATACCACAGCCCAAAGGAGTGGAGGGACATTTATTGATTAAATAAACAATAGTATTTACAGCCTCTGCCCACATGTTTAAGGGGAGCCCAGCATGCAATCTCATAGTCCTTGCACGCTCCATTATTGTCATGTTCATGCGTTCAACCACTCTATTTTCTTGTGGAGTTCTTGGAACCATTTTCTACCTACAGATACCATTAGAGGAACAATAATCTTCAAATTCTTTGTTGCAATACTCACCACTGTTATCAGATCTAAGACATTTTAATCTTTTATCAGTCTCATTTTCAACCAAGCTTTTCCATTTCTTAAAAGTTTCAAACACATCATACTTCTGCCTAAGGAAATAAATCCATACTTTCCTAGTTGCATCATCAATGAAAGTAACATAATACAGAGAGCCACCAAGGGAAGATACATGAGCTGGCCCCTATACATATATATGCACAAGCTCTAATTTATCATCTTTCTATTCCTTCCCACCCTTCAAGAAACTAACTCTCTTTTGTTTCCCATACACACAACTTTCACAAAAATCTAAATTTACACATTTCAGGCCTGGTAAAACTTTCTTTGAGTGAAGTAATTTCATACCTTTCTCACTCAATTGCCCAATTATGTTGTTCCATAGTGTTGTTTCTATATCCACGACAATTGTTTCATGTTCAACCTGCTTAACGGCAACAACTATTCCTGAACATTCATTTTTCTCTGTAACAATTAAAGTAGAAGGAACAGTATTGCCTGTACAAAGATATAAGGTGCCTACTTTCACACCTTTTTCTACTACTAAGGAACCTTTTGAGACCTTCTAATTTTTATCATTAAAAGTAATTGTGCAACCCTCATCACCTAGTTGCCCTGCTGAAATTAAATTTCTACTCAGCCTTGGAACATGTCTTACCTCTTGTAGTAGCCAATGATTCCCATTCTGCAACTTAATCTTAATTCTTCCTTTCCCAACAATTTGACAAGGTTCATTATCTCCCAAATAAACTAGCCCAAAATCACCTTGGACATAATCAATAAAATAACTCCTATGGGGTGTAGCATGAAAAGAAGCCCCTGAATCTAGAACCAATGAATCATCATCATTTTGAAGGGAAAGGGCCAAAACATCATCGTCAAATTTATTACTTACCACATTTTCCTCCTTATTGCCTTCTTGTTTGTCTCCTTTATTTTTTTGAGACCAGCAATATTTCTTCTTATGACCTGGTTTTCCATAGTACCAGCAGTCACTAGGTCCTCTTGATTGAGACCTCTTTCCCTTTGACTTCCCTCATGATTTCCCGTGATTTCCAGAATTATTTCCTCTATCTCTTGTTCTGCCTCTTCTTTCTGCATTCAACACGCTACCTAATGTAGATACAACTGAGCTTTTCCTACAAATTTTCTCGCTCAAATAACACCAATAACATCGTCAAATTTTAGGGTGTTCGTATTAGAAACAGAGTTACTAACGGCCATTATCAAGCTATTCCATCTTTCTGGCAAAGAACACAGAATCAACAGAGCCCTAATTTCTTCATCGAAATTAATATTCACAGAGCATAATTGACTAGTAATTGTAACTGTATTAAACTCATTTAAATGATCAACCACTGACCCACCTTCTACCATCTTCATATTAAATAAACGCTTCATAAGAAATACCTTATTCAAAGAAGAAGGCTTTTCATACAACTTTGCTAGGGATTCCATCAGCTCTATAGTTGTCTTTGATTTCGTAACATTAAACAGCACTGATTGAGATAGGCATAAGCGAATTTTTCCCAGTGCCTTTCTATCCAGAATATTCCAATCCTCCTGAGACATAGTTGCATCTTTCTTGGACACTCCTCCCAAAGGTCGCCATAAATCCTTCTGATAGAGATAGTCCTCCATCTACATTTTCCATAACTAAAATTTCTGCCCATTAAACTTTTCAACCTTCAGCTTACCCTTGTCTTCCATAACTCCCAGTTGACCATGAGACTCCCACTCAACCGTGAGACCTTCCTGTAGAGGATAACCAAAAACAACCGTAGCTCTGATACCACTTGTTAGGATTAACAAGGTAGAAATAACAATTACATATAGAAATAACAACCAATAACAGAGAATAATAAATTGTAAGATAAAATATGTGAATGGTTTGTTTGATTGGTTTGATGGATGTTAAGTGTTAAAATGTAAAGAGATTGAATATTCTATCTTACAAAAATGTAAAGGGGGATGGAATTAGAGATGTGTTTATTATTCTTTGAGTTGCCTAGATTGTATTAACCTTAATTG
>MU224168.1:1525275-1541618 GCA_018584345.1 Thuja plicata | reverse complement strand
TCCCATTTTTGTATTACTGTCAACTGCAACTTTATCAAATTTTGTATCCTCCTCAGCATATACTGTGATAACATAGAAATGAAGCCCCAAAATCTTGACTGAGAATTCTGAAGATGAAGAAATAATTGCTCTTTTTAGAATGGCTGCATGAAAACACTTTTGTTCCAGTTTATACATATTTTACATCTTCTGTTCAGCTTGCTCCTGTAGCTTTGTCCACTGTATACAATTGTCATTGATGCTGAATCTTGGAATAGTAAGGACATATGTGTACCAATATTTATGCAGCACCATTTGTATCTTGAACTGGAAAGTTGGCAATCAGTGGCATTTCTCGTATCATTCTTATCATAAAACCAACTTAATCTGTATCTTTGACAATAACAGTATCAATAGTGTTGAAATTTGTAACAGTATGCATGCACCCTGTAGCAACTTGTTATGTACTGCACACCACTCACATTGACATCACCACAGTTTTAGTCATTTTTCTTGCATATCAATGTTGAAATCTGCATTTGAATCATTTCTTTCTTTCCTGCACATTGAACATCTAACATTCTTTCATTTTTTAATAATGCGCATTCGTGAAGTTCGAGCACGGGCTCGTGACACTCACTGCATCTTTCAAATATAGCAAAAAATTTCATAAAGATATGACTGTTTGATATTATTATTTTGTCAATGCAAATGCATATCTTTCTATCACATTGATATCATCAGTAAATATGCAGTTCAGGGAGTTTGAATGATGTATGGTGTTTTTTAGGCATTTATGTATTTCTTAGATCTAATTGGATCTAACATCTTTTCTCCCATGACGCTGCAGGAAACAAGAACAACGGGAGACCTAGGATGCAGGACAATCAGAGACATGACCAAGACAACCAAGACATGAAGGCTTAAGATGATGCAGATGTACAACTCCAGAGACTAGAAGACCTCTTAAAGGCAATATATAGACCCATAGATTTCATCATGCTTCTCTTTTACTTTCTCTTCTGCATATGTACTCTGAGTTTCAGTATGCAAGATGTGACTTTGAAGGAACACTTGTCTAATACATTCAGTATGAATGCACAATGTAATGATCGTTTATGAATCTGAAAGTGTGAATTTGATCGAAACTTAGGGTACAAGTAAAATCTGATTATATGAATGTAATAGTAATGTATTCATCTGTATTGGCTGAACAGTAATGTCTAAAAGATGTATCTTTATGCAAATTTTACTTTGTTTCTGATTTTTTATCGCGCATGTAAAATTTTGGGTAATAATCATCATTACAAGTATAGACTCGGTCACTTCTGCATGCGTAGTTGGCTGCCCAATCTGCACTTATATTTCCTTCACGGTACACATGTGTCACAATACATTTATTCATATTCTTGATTATGGACTTGGCATAATCAATAATATTACTAATCATCCATGACGGTTTAGATATATTGTTGAGGGCTTTAACTATATTCAAGGAATCCCCTTCAAGCCAGACATTTTTATAATTATTCTCTTTAGCCATTATAAGACCATTGAGGGCTGCCAAAGCCTCAGCCATGTGATTATTTTGAACCCCTATAGGGATAGCCCTCACAGCAATACAATGGCCTTTCTTATCACGCATGATCATTCCACATCCTGCAATACCAGGATTACCCTTCGAAGCCCCATCAAAGTTAATATTAATCCAGCCATTCGAAGGACTTTCCCAAACCACTCCATCTTTGTTATTATTGTGGGCTTTCTCATCAAGATTAATACCCCATTTTTTAAGAATTTCACTATCCTCTTTCCCTTTAGACTCCTATTTAATTTTCATAATTTTAAAGTTCTCAATAATCATATTCTGACTTTTTCTAAATAAAATTTTAGGGGAGGTATCATTTTCTCTTAAAATTCTTTCATTTCTTTCCTTCCAAATTGCCCAAGATATGTGTGGAAGGGAAATTTGCCATATCTTTCTAATGCACTCACTCTTATTATTAATACCCCATGAGGTGAACATATTCTGGATATCATTGGGTAAAACCCAATCAATATTGAAAGCCTTCATCCAATAGGACAAAACCTCATTAGCATAATTGCAGTGGATGAACAAATGATTGACTGATTCTTCCTCTTTCCTGCACAAAACACACATATTAGTAATATACATTCCTCTATTCTTGAGGTTGTCAAGAGTGAGGATTTTGTTTTGAATCATAGTCCAGAAGAAGATGTTGATTTTAGGGGTAAGTCCTTTGATCCAAGACTTGGCCCAGAAGGGAATTTCATTGTTCTTGTTATTGAGATTATAGGCCGATCCCACAGTGATACTACCGTTCGTAGTATATTTCCAAATCAGAGAATCTTCTTCTGAGTTTAGAATCATAGCATTGCGAGTAATATTTAGAGATAGAAGGGCATCATCCACAGTAGTAAGATCCTTCCATTTCCCATTACAAGTATAATCCATGACCTTAATGCAAATTTTTTCTTTGCATAAGTCAGCAAAGGGACCCCAAATAGTATTCATAGCAAGAGGTTGGCTACCTATCTATATATCCTCCCAGAAATCCACTCTGTTTCCCTTGCCAACTTTCCACTTCACTCCTTTTCTTATAATATCCTTGACTTTTATCACATTCTTCCATATACAAGAGCCCATCAAGATGTCTTTAGTATTAAGGAAATCATTTATTTAATTAGAATTCTTGTTATATTTGTTGTGCCAAATAGAATTCCACTCACCCTTCAAGGTAAAACCCCTCCATCCAAGTTTAGCTAGGAGAGCTTCATTCATTCTTTTGATTTTACTTATACCCAAACCACCTTTGGATTTAGGCATACAGACTTTATCCCAGGAAATAAGAGCAAATCTATTAGTTTTTTCAACACCATTCCAAAGAAAGTGCCTTTGAATTTTTTCAATAGCCTCAACAAATTTGTTGGGAATCCTATAAAGACTTAGGGCATAGATTGGTATACTCTGAAGAGAAGATTTTAGAAGCTGGATTTTACCAGCCTAACTGAGTAGAGCTTCTTTCCACCCAACAAGTTTCTTGGGAAATTTGTCCACCAGAGAGCTCCAAAAGGAATTAGGAGGATTAATCCCAAGGGGGAGGCCCAGATAGGTAGCAGGGAGCTCCCCAATTTGACAGTTCATAATTATGTTTATCTTGTGCTGTCTGTACTCAGGTGTGTTAATGAAATAAATAAAGCTTTTATTCCAATTGATAATCTGACCAGTAGCCTTACCATAATTGTTGAGGGAATTTTTAAGATTTCAGACTTCATTTATGGTAGCTTCCCCCATAAAAATGGAGTCATCCACGAATTGCTGATGAGAGAAAACATAGTTTGAGGAGGATGGTTTTAACCCTTTGAGATCCCCTTTTCTAACAATATTTTCAATGTACCTGCCTAGACATTCAGCAACAATCACAAACCGAACAAGAGATAAGGGGTCTCCCTACCTTAGACCTCTCATTGATTTAAAGAAGGCCAATGGGGACCAATTCACAAGAACTAAGAAAGTAGGAGAAGACACCAGCTGTATTATCAATTTTATACACTTGGGATTGAAACCAAAGGTCCTCAAAACATTCTGCATAAAATTCCCATCAACTCTATCATAAGCTTTAGAGAGATCAATCTTCAGTATGAACCCTTCTTTTCTTGCCATAGTCAAAGAATGTATATTTTCATGGACATTAATGATAGAATTTAAAATCTGCCTTCCCGGAATAAAACCAGTTTGTTGATGAGAAATTATCTTAGGTAGCAGTTTCAGAATCCTAGAAGTGATAACTTTTGATATAATTTTGTAGGAGGAATTACAAAGACTGATAGGACGAAAGAGGTCCATTGTGTCTGCCCCAACTTTTTTCGGGATGAGAGCAATGAAAATGCCATTCGTTTCTCTGAGAATTCTTTTTGATCCAAAGAATTCTTTAACAACATCAGTAGTGTCCTTATGTATGATCTCCCAATATTCATGAAAGAAGAACATAGGAAATCCGTCAAGGCCCAGACATTTATTCCCTTCAAAAGAAAAGACAACCTCTTTAATTTCATCATTAGAAGGGGTGGCTGAGAGAAAGTGATTATCATTATTCGTCAAGATTTTAGGAATACTCTCTAAAAGATTGCTTTAAAGGTTCTAGTCAAGATGGTCATCTAGGGATAGAAGATTAGAGAAGAAGACTTTAGCTTCCTTGGAAATATCCTCCTCTTTTTCCATTTGTCTGTTATCAACTTTGAGTTTAGATATCCTATTGGCTGCCTTATGCTTGGTAGTCGTCATGTGAAAGAATTTTGTGTTACTATCCCCCTCTCCGAGCCATGCGTTTCTAGATCTTTGTTTCCAAAAGATTTCCTCCTTGTGCACAATGTCATGGTATTTACTCAAGATTTCAGTTTCATGTTCTTTAAGATTATTTACATACCCTTCCTTTTGAACATAATCCTGAACCTCTTTTAGCTCAATCATGATAACAGACTTAGAAGAAAAAATATTGCCAAAAGTTTCTTTATTCCACCTCTTAATACTATCTTTCACATGTTTCAGTTTGTAGGTCATCCTATACATTTTCGTTCCTTCTATCTTAATATTCCACCATTCACTAATTTTAAGGTACATTTCCGGATGAATGGTCCACATTTTTTCAAATCTGAAAGGATAGTTCTTACTTCTAACTATAGAATCAGCAATAAAGGACAGCGGGTAGTGGTCAGACCCAGCTCTGATAAAGGCAGTTAAAGAATAGTTATACTGCTGAAACCATTCACTAGAAATTAAGGCTCTATCTAATCTTACCTGGATCAAATCATTGCCCGCTCTCCGATTTGACCAAGTGTAATTGATGCCTTGGAGTTTAATATCAGTAAGGGCTTGTCTAGATATAAAGTTCATCAAGTCAATCCTGCTTTCCAAATTAGGTTGGGTTCCACCCAATTTTTCATCTTCCTTGAGAGGAGTATTGAAATCCCCCATGATGAGCCAACTCTCTTTCTCAAAAGACTTCCTGACCCGATCCAGTTTAGTCCAGAAGGAGTGTCTCCCACTCTTCGTGTTAGGGGCATAGATATTGGTAAGAATCCAGTTGGTTCCTTCCTTGATATGGTGGAATCTAATACAATCCATATTACTTTCCTGCATAAGAATATCTCCCTCAATGATATCACCATTCCAAAAAGTTACAATACCTCCTGAGGCTCCTTCTGAGCTACCTCCGCTACAAAAATTATTTCTATAGTATTTAAGCTTTTCAACTTTTTCCTTAGCCATTTTAGTCTCCTGGATGAGAATGATATCCAATCTATTTTCTCTAACCATATTTCTAATAAGATCATGTTTGCGAGGGTTATTTAACCCTCTTATGTTCCAAGATATAATCTTCATTTCTTTTTGGTGATACCCAGCTGGGTAATAGTTTTATGTGTTCCATATGCTATATTTCTAGTTGTCTCCTGATTTCTTTTTCTAGAGCTTGGTGGTCTTCCTGGTGGTGAAAGTTGGCATTCTCCAACATTTGGTTGGTAATTTTTTGCATTCTTCTGGACTTTTGTCGTTGTGCCCTTCTTTTGCTTAGTTTTTTCCACCAAAGTGGTTTTGTCTTGTTTCTCGAGAATTTTATCTATTTCCTCTTGATCACCCATTTTGGTTTATCTATTTCCTCTGAGTCTTTCCTTTCCTCTTGTGATGAATTTTGTGTCATCTCTGATAGTCCAGGATCTAAGACAATATCTTGTTGAGCATCTAGGAAGATGTTATTTTCATAGAGATTTTCCCGATCTCCTTGATTTATTGGTGGTTCCTCTACTTCTTGAGTAGTCGACTGGTTATCCTCTTGATCAATTTTTTCCTTTTCATCTTGGGCTTTAAAAATATTGTTGCTCTCATCTTCTAGAGTATCCTTGACAAAGTCTATCTTGTCATTCTTGGCTAGTTCAGTCTCATTTCCTTTCTCCTTCTGATCATTCGTAGTTTCATCTTTTCCTGATCTTTCTGTCCCACCTTTCTCTTGATTGTTCTGTGCTTCTCCTTTGCCTTTCCCTTCCTTTTCTTTTTCTTTAGACAACCCATTTTTCTCTTCTATTTGTTTCTCTGTGTTCTTGAGTTCCTTACTGACTTCTTCTTCCAATGGTTCTACGCTCTTTCCAGTCAGTTTCCATTCTTTTTTCTGTTGATTTTTCTTGACTTTGTTCATTGGGCATTTCTTTGCCCAATGCCCCATTTTTTGCATCTGAAACAAGCAAAAGGAACTGACTCATATTCAAATTTTTGGGTCCATTTCCCTAATCTTGACTCCAACTATATCTCTTCTGGCATATCAACATCTGGAATAATACCAATGCAGATTCTGGCATGTGTAAGTCTTCTTCTTGAAGCCGTGATCGGGTCTATAGAAAGAAGTTCTCCGAAGGATCTAGCTATTCCAGCAAAAATAACCTCATTCCAATACTCCATGGGGAGCCGAGGGAGCTTCACCCAGACAAGGACTTGGACTATAAAATCTTCGTGAAGAGCCATATTAGGGTACCATTTCTGCAATATCATAGTATTTTTTCCTATACACCATGGTCCACTACAGATGGCTTGTGTTCTATCTTCTTCACACGAGAAAAAAAAGAAACAAAACCCTTATTCATGGCTATCACTTCAACTTGGCCTTTGAGTTTCCTTTTTTTGTCAACAAACTCTCTAATCACTTCAATATTAGGCCTAATCCCAATAAACCTCCCAACTAGGGCATTATCCATTTTTTTAATATTGTGATCTATTACTTGATCAGGAATAGCAATAGCATATCTGCCCTCAGAGATGTTAGATATGTTCCTAACAGGCGGGTGTACAGACTTACCTGAGGGCTTTAAACCGAAAAGGGAGGCCCATTTGATTGTCTCTTTCCCCAATACGGGGCCCCCACCTGGGTCCCCTTCTGCGAATCCGTGCGGTTTCCCGTCCTCTTTCCCAACAGAGTCAGTGGAGCCCTCTGTGGCAGAAGGACCTGCATCTCCTGCAGAATCTGATTTCGTAGAGAGGTTTGAGTTTCCCGCACCAGTGTTCCCGCTTACCAATTGCTCCCTGCTTCTGCTCCATTCCAATTTTTATGAGAATTTCAACAATCACAAAGCCATGTATGTGTTACTGTGTTATTTACTTTATGTTCTATTATTTTCTACAAAGTGTGAAATATATTATGTGGACAACTACTTAAATGTTTTTAAAATTTTCAAGGGTATGTTGACTCACCCTCCCCTATCAGTATACTGAATGTTCAACACTAGGGAAATCTCGCATGTCTCAATAATTCATGGACGCAGGAAAATGAATGCCACCATAGAAAATAATGCACTTATATGTCTTAGGGTTGTAATAAAGCATTGGCAATAGAGACAGAACGACTGATGTCCTTCACACTAACCCGTTTGTTTCCTGGAATTGGCATTATCTAATTCCAGATAATGCCAAATTCCATGTTTGGGTCCATGAATAAAAATGGAATTGGAATTACGAAATTCTCAGTTTGGGGCCAAAATGGGAATATCATCTTCCACCTGAATAGGTGGAATTAGAATTTCAATTCCAATTCCAATTTTTACAAAAGCAAATTTAATATTTTGTGGGATCCGCAACTATAAAGATGTATATTATATTGCTATAAGGATGTATATATGCATGTGTGTATATACACATGTGTGTATATATGCATGTGTGTATATACACTTATGTATATATACACATGTGTGTGTATATATACACATGCAAGTGTATATATACACACATGTGTATATACACACATGTATGTGTATATACACACATGTGCATATGTGTGTATATATACAAAAATGTATGTATATACACACATGTGTGTATGTATATATATACACATGTGTGTATATGTGTATACATAGATACACATGTGTATGTGTATGTGTATATACACATATGTGTGTATATATGTGTATATATATACATGTGTGTATATATACACAAATGTGTGTGTATACACATGTGTGTATATATGTATACATGGATACACACTTGTATGTGTATATGTATGGTGTGTATATATACACACATGTATGTGTGTATATATACACACATGTATGTGTGTATATGTGTATATATATACACACATGTGTATATGTGTGTATATATACATAAATGTGTGTCTGTGTGAATACACACATGTGTGTATATATATATATATGCATGTATGTATATGTGTATACATGGATACACACTTGTATGTGTATATACACACTTGTATGTGTATATACACACATGTGTGTATACACACATGTATGTGTGTATATGTACACAAATGTGTGTATGTATGTGTATATGTATATATATACACACATGTATATATACACATGTGTGCATGTGTGTATATATACACCATATTCAAAGAAATTAAAAAATAAAGAATTAAAATTCCTTATGCATCTTCTCATTCATCTTTCGGGTGAACCAAATGGGTCAGCCCATATTCCAGATTTCATTTTGAGGATAAGCATCTTCCTGATATGGTATTCCAGTACCCAAATGGGCCCATATGTCCACATGAACAAAGGGTGAGAGGCGACGAAGAATTAACACATGTTAAATGAGTTGCATGATGATTGAAAACTTGAAGAAATAAGTGGAACAAGACACAGAAGGAAGTGTATTCATTTGAGCTACACGTGGGCAGTCATGCCGAGACATAAATGGAACGTTTGTGGTGAAAAACCTATGTGGAAGTGTCCACGTCAGGGAATGAAGAATGGTGTCAGGCATTGGAAAGTACACATACAAAGTGGGTTAGGGGTATTAGGGCCATCATTTATGGAAAATTCATGTGGCAAGATTGAGTTAGAGATTTTTGGGTACCTCGATTGATAAAAGAGGGCTATTTAACAATAGAAATGGCTAGAGGCACGTCGTCAATGTGGAGTTGGAGAAAGTAACACCTGGAATGAAATGATGAAAAGTTTTAATGACATCCATGAGACCACTGGTCTAAGGGACCAAAGAGAAAGCTAGGCATCCTGTTGAGATTTCTCCAAGTTGTTCCTTTTGTTGTGGATCCAGGTTAAGAAGCTTGTTGTCTTGGGTAATCTTGCCTCTTCAAAAAGTTCCTTCATGCTGCTCACTTGTAGGTGATCCATGTACTCGCTGCGGATATCTTCATAAGCCTCACACTCTTTAATGAAATGTCATTCTATTTATACCACTCCTTTGCTATAGAATGCACCAATATGCTTGGAAGGAACAAGGTGCATGGTATCTTCCTTCGGAGAGACCACAAAGAAGTGTCTGTTGCAGATGATGAATGTGAAGAAACCTCTAGTTCTTTGTGCAGTAAAGGAGGTTCCTAGCAGAGAGTGTCTGTGGACTTACCACATGCACCTCATCAACATTGACTTAACAACCATGTTTTTGACCTTTGAGCTCACTAAAGGGGTGCCAAAGCCAAAGACAAAATTTTTGTGCCAGATGCTCTTCAAGCACAAATGCCTCAGGGAGATAAACGTAGTGTTGGACAATGCAGACGAACAAAACATGATCTTGGTACTACAACAATATTATTTGGGGATAGGTCTGGGGAATAATAGAGAAATAAGAAAATTCCCCCTCTTCATATCAGTAGAACTAACTGAGCTGAAGGCACTAGTGGACGACATTGATAAGAACCTAAAATTCTTGATGCAGCTAGCAACTGCTCAACCCCCACCGATGAAGGAATGGATGAATAGCTATAAAGAAAGGGAAGGATTCTGGGCACCAATCTATAGTGATGATGAAATGAGGGCCCTAAGGTGCCAATGCTACCAGATTATCATGAAGATTGGAGAGAAGAAGTTGCTAGGGATGTGGAGGATATTATCGCTGGCCCAACTCATATGAGGTGTAGAGGAGACTGTCCAGTGAAGGCTCATGCAGCGCATGCAAAGAAGCTAAAGAAGGAGGAAGAAAAGAGGTAACTGATTATCGACCCAAGGGGTCCTCTAATCACTAAGCTACGTGGCCCTAGAGGAGGAAAGAAAAAGAAAAAAGGACAAGCTAAGTCTCGTGTGTCTTGTTTTTTTGAGTCTTTTCGTGAAAATAATTTTTTGTTTAAATAAGTATAAGGGATGGGTAGTTACTACAACAAATGGTATATAGTAGGGTATAAGGGTTGAAGACATGGAGTTGGTAATAATAATTTTGACAAGTAAAGGTAGACATATAGAAGACAGTTTGAATGTAGACAATTTGTTATCTGAACATTGTAATACTCATTTTTGGTTTAATTTAAAGGGTATTGGCCCAACCAAGCTATTAAATTACCAAAAGAAAAAAAAATGATCAATTCCATGTATAAGTCATCATCTTGATCACAATTTAAAGCTCTTGGAAACCTTTTTGAGCCACTCCAAAAGGGAGCCTCGACTTTTGTTCCCATGTCAATTAAGGAATCATAGAAAAGTTGATTAATGTTGTTTGAAAATATTTCTTCAAATTCGACAAGAGTATCCCTCCACCTTTTAATTATTTAGCGCCTTGTAGGAGTTGACATTTTTAATAGCTCCTAGAAAATCTTGATTAGAGAGATAAGCATATACATCATCTAGTTTCTAATTGAAAATATTATCAAATAATTCAAAGCCCACTGCACAATATCTTCTGGTACCATGCTTACCTCTGTCAATTGTTGGCTTTTGATATGAAACAAAAAGCATAAAAATATAGTCCCATATTATGTTTCTTTCTTTCCATTTGGGTTGGAACTAAAGCCCATGAATACCAGTTTTTCATGACTTCAAAACCTTGTGCTCAACCATTGGATTGTCCACTATCTTTGTCTCTATCCAATACTCAATCTTCCATACCTTTCTAAGTGATGATTATATGTGCAAGCAACATTTGAACAACGTAATAAAGGAAAATGATTTACATTAAATCACTCCACATTAAGTTTATTGTTGGAAGGTTAGAAAGCATGTGTGCACAAACTACTACTGCTTAAAACCCCTCTAACAACATGTAATGTGTCATACATTCCCCCAGTTTCCTTGCAATGTGGTGCCATTCTTGGTAGAAAACCCTCTTTTTGGCTTCAATATGACCCATCTTCAAGCAACACAGAGGCCCCTCTTCTTGCTTATAGGCAAGTTTCTTCAATGTCGAGCTAAAAACCCCACAACTTTTCATGTTTTCCCTCAACAATGTGGGTTGAAGGTTGGAAATAAAGTAAAAAACTTAAAATTTATTTCCCTTCCTCCTTGGCATATAATGACTTCAAGAAGACAAAAATTAATAGCAATCTCTTAAAAAATGAAGCTATAGTTAAGACATTTTGAGATGTAGAATTAAAGAATTGAAGTTTTATAAAACCCTCCAAATGCTTTCCCTCAAAATGCTTTCCTAGTGACTAATTTTACCAATGAGAATGAGAAGAACATTGCCAGAACCAAGATTCAAAGCATCATTCAAATTTTGAAGAATTTTTACAGCACACTTTTGAACGTTATGGAATTGCTTATCAAAATTGAATTAATGAAATTTGACATTTTGGATGTGTTCCAAATGAAAGGTATTTCACCTCCTTGCCCTTGGTTTTTTAATTTTTTCAAATCATGGATTTCATACCCACTTAAATGGCAACATAAATATGAATTAAGATTCCATTTATTTTATTAATTTTTTGTTGAGAAAGAATATAATTTGTAAATTAAAAATGCCTATTTACAACCCTTACTATGGATTTTTTTTTTAAAATTGAGGAATGTGAAATTGGATACAAATAATGTTTGTGTATGTGTCTAAATTTTTTTTAAATTTCATTTTTTAGAAGAAATAAAACTTCAAGCATTCATCTATAGAGGAAGGAAGAGTTTTACGAGAGAAACGTTTGTCTATATGGTTTAGATCTTGAATATTTTGAATATATGTCAAAAAAAGGATGATATTAATTATTGTTATATTAGTTTTTAGACATACTCAAGAATGGTTTGCATGATGAATTTGGAATGATTTAGAATGGATTTTATAAGATAAAACAAGTTTCCTATTCATTTTCCCATTTGTGAATTTTTGGGACTTTGTCTAAATATTGTTCCACCTTTGTATATTTGTTTGCATGCCACATCCAAATAGTGATTGGGTGTGAGGAACTTAGGGTTGATATATAAAGGGTTGGGAATGAGCGACTCTCAATAATGTCTTGAAGCCACTGGTAATTTAAGAGACCTAACAAATTAGAGTTATTAATCAAGTGATAACTGAAATTACACCAGGTAAATAAAATGAATTAAAATGGTATTTCAATGACATACTCAAAGCACTTGTATAGGCTTAGTGTAAATGTCAGGATATTTAATGACATACCGCAAGTGCTTGTAAAGGATATATATGAATGACATACTCGACGTGTTGGGTATTAGGGGTTACCCTTGTCTTGTGATAGAAACAAGTACTCTAACATATAGAGTTGCATAGCTATTGTGATGATAGTCATCGCTTGCCTCTAGGGTCCTTATCCTTATGCCATATATTTTATATCTAACAAGACACATGTCGCTATCCTTGAGTGTCATGTTTAGTTAAGACATTAATTGTGTACATCCCCATACATGTGTTGTATATTCTTGGCTTGCATGGGTTTGTTATGTGGTGTGGTTCATCTCTTATGCCTTAAATGTTGATGATGTTTTCTCTCTAGGTGTGTTTATGCATTTTATGTTATGATGCTTTACCATATTATTTATCATGTGTGTGCTATGATGGTTAATCATACCATTTATCATGTGCATGCTATGATGGTTATTCATATTATTTCATGTGTATGAGAGCAAGAGTCCCATGTTTGGTGTGTGTGTTTCTCATCCCATGTGACTATCTCCTAGCATGGTGGGATGAACTTATAAGTACCACATGGTTGAGTGCTTCTCAATTGTTGGTGACTAATGGATTTATTAGAGTGGCTTAATATAACTTGTGACATGGAGAATGGTTTTATATTTTTCTTGGTTATCTCATTTGTTATAATTTTGTAAAAATATAAATTCAAGATGTTTGTGTCCTCGTATGTAAATCCAATGTTCTATCGAGATCTCCTAAAACTAGAAGATTTGTAAACCACGTCCCACATAACTATCAATGGTGTGATCATTTCGTTTACCATATTTTAGCATTGTTGTAGAACATGCATGTCATTTTATATGATTATTATTATTATTTCTCATTCGTAAAATTATATTTGTGATATGGAGCATTCAATTACAATATCATTAGAATGTGTTGGTTTTATCGTCTTAGTGTTGGGTTGTGTGTTAAGAATCGCCATGGGCGATGTTGTTTAGGTTCTTCTCATGGTAGAAGGAAAAGTGGGGAATGTGAGAGAATTTTCATTCATCCATCATATCATTGGAATCACTTCGAGTCCCTAGTTAGCCTTTAGATTTTTTGATGTCCGCTTAGTATGCTAGAATCCTTCTAGCAGTCTAGCATCCTTTCTACATGATGTAGTCCTCCATTTCATCAAACAAGTACTTCTAGACATTTTTGGGCACACTCTGTATAAATTTGTTCCCCTTAGTTTTGTGATTATTTTCATGTTCTCTCATTTTTGCTAAGTAGAATCATTTGATATTTATGTTTTCCTTCGCATTAAGAAGCATCTATTTACACAAAAAAGACACTTTGTCGTTCATATCAATGGAGGGTATTAGTGGTAGAGACTCTTTGAGAATTTTATTCGTACGCTTGCTCTTGCCGTATATACGAGTCTACCAAGTAGCCGGAGTTTGAATCTGTGAGGCGACACTATGTACAACTGAAAAGCAGCGATGAAATGCTCTACACAGATTTGAATGTTGACTCCGCCAACTTCAGCATTTGTATTAATTTGTTATGGGGTAGCAGAGTTCAATACGTGCAGCGAAGGCGTTAATGATCCCATATGCGCGAGGAGGAGAGAAGAGGGGGGAAGCGGGAGTAGAAGAAGAGGGAGAAGGGGAGAGGCAAAGCATACTTACCTGGGCGGGGTGAATCGGTTCAAGAAAGCCGATGGCCTAGAAAGAGAACCTTCATTGCACTGGAAGAAGGGGGCTCTATCTAGCATCTCCCTACGGGGAGAGTGCACGTCATAATTTGTTACAGAGGGGGCTAGCGTCCGCGCGGCCCTCACACAATCTCAAATACTAAAAATGATACATTACTCTCTATGAATTTTTCCATCATTATTAATCCTATATTTTAACAGTTGAATTTGCGGGATTTGAATTAAGGTATTCTTGTTGGTAAATTTCTTGAATAAGGAAATGAACTGAAACTTACTGTTATGTAAATGTCGATTCTCTTTGTTTGCAGAGCATAAATATGGTAGAGATTTAGTTCCATAAGTCATTATGGTAAGTCAATATGGTAGAGCAAGTGACATAATCAATAACAGGGCTCAAATGAATCGTTAAGATGAAGGGGATTTCATTTGGAGAAGGGAGACATAATTTTTAGTTCATAAGGTACAACACTTATTAAAGGTTTTGCAAATGGGGTTGCACGCAAAGTGGGTTTAATCTTGGATGGGTGACCTCTCGGGAAATCTTATTGCTTCACCTCTACGAGCATCACCTAGATGCAATGAGTGCTAAGTGTTCGATTCATTCTCATGAGAGACGAGTTCTTGTGAACCACTACTCATGAAACATTGGTCAATGAGTTTGGCTCAAAAACTACACTATTGAATCTTGATAGCAATATCACAATTTTACTCGCTATGAAAATCTCCTACATATTAGTTGAGATGGTGTTTAGGATTCACTCCAATGGTAGGAATTCACCTTTTCTAAGACTAAGAATCCCATTTGGGTATCTTAAACCTATTTGTTTATCAAACATATACTAGATTTTTACTTAACTGATCTACGCCTCTCAATTATCTAATATAATTTATGACTCAATATAATTAATTTGAGGGATATATACATTATAATATTATATACTTGGGTACACAATATCCTCCATCCTTACATTTTTCATCCCTCAAACATGAGAAGATAAATAATCAGATCGTTGCAAGTCATTGCAAATATGATGTCATGTCTTTTCATCCAACCATCCATTTGCAATTTTGTGTTGGTTTTAGCTTGACAGTACCTAGATTGCATCATTGGTTACATTTACTTGCACCCATTTAATTCCATTCTTCATCACAAAATGTTCTCCTTTTCTGTCATGCACAACCATCACTTCTTTGATGCCACTAATTGTTGTAATTGTTCCTTCGATTTCATGTACATCCATAATGATTGACTTGTTGATTCCATGTGTTATCATGCCTCCAATATGACTTACTCTCAATTTTTTGCCTCTCATAATTATGTGACTGCATATATATTGTTAATATTTTCTATCCATGCAACCCTTGATTATTCACCATTTGTTGTTGCTTGCTTTGTTGACAACCAAGAGAAGGAAAACATTTTTCCTATTTTTTTATTCCGAGATATCTCCTCATATTTGTCCTTTTATTATTTTTTGATTCACTCTTTAGTAACTTTTGGAGCTTTCTCTATCTTGCCTTTTCTTCTATCCTCATTATGTGCAGTAGTGTAATGCAACTTTGTTCCTTCCAACCAAAGTTGCACGAGTTGTTGTACATTATTGTTTATTATTCTCAAAGAATTTAATAATATATATTCAAGAACAACATCCAAACTCATCTATATACAAAGTATAAAAGTTTGAGTGAAAGAAATATTTATTAATAGGGAGTTTTAAATCTTCAAAAAATTCAATATCATTATGTTGGCGAACAAATTTGTCTCCTAAATTTATCACTAAATAATGTTAACTCTATTACCCATTTCTCTGGAAACAAATTCTACCACTCAACAGTTGAGTAAGTATACTATGATTACTTCCCTCTGAATTTTAGAAAGGTATAGCTCCCTCACACAAATTATCAATGAATCTATATTAATTTACACACATAAGCGCTTTTGACTAGAAAGCACACAAGGCTACTGGTGCAGAGCCCTCACTCCAACAAATCATTGATTCAAGGCTATTTCAGTCAGGGCATTGCATGAACATAGCACTATATTCATACTCATCTCCACTTAATGAATCATGTTGGGGATCATAATCATTTAGGTTATTATGTAGTTATTAAGTTGATATTGTCCATGTGTAAAGGCCTAAGGCTCATTGGTGATCCTATAAACCTTGAGTCCTTAGGACCTATGGGACATTTTGCTTTAGTAGTTAGGAAGATGTTGGGAAATAGGTTATTATACCTTAAATAAGGTCCTAGGATAGTCTAGAGTCCCTAGGTTCCATTCTTTAAAAGAATTGTCAAAAACAACAATAGTTGCTAAGCAACTTT
>MU224168.1:1510114-1524118 GCA_018584345.1 Thuja plicata | reverse complement strand
AGGTATTTCACAATCAGATCAAGGTGGCAAGGCAGTTCTTGGAGTCTGATTGAAAGTCTTAGCATTTTGAGCAATTGGACCAAAGGTCTAAGGAGATCAAACCTTCCACTGTTGCACTCTGCATCAGCTACTCACATTACTCTTAGGTTAGGAGTTCAATTCAGAAAACAACATAGACTTAATCAAAAGTTCAGGAAAATCACACTTCTCCACTTCTCATGAATTATACTACATAATATGCACCACTTTAAAGATTTGAAGAAAATAAACATAAAAGTCTGCACACTGAAAACTGATTAAGATAACATGGAGTATGAAACACAACATTCACAACGGAACATTCAATCCATAAACTCAAATTCACATATTCAAATTGTTTCCATGTATTGATTCAAATCGCCACTGTTCAAAGACAGAGAGACTTTTCAGTTTTCCAGAAACTGTAGATCCTTTTCATTAACAAAAAGAGAATTAAACTAAAAACCAGCATTGATTTAAAACTATTGTCTACCTCCAAACTTGCTAACCTTTACTTAGTTTATGTTCCAGCATGTATAGTTTTTGAGATAACCCCGGAGGTCTCCCTGAAAACTCAACCTCCGAGTAAATATAAGAAACAGTTAGGAAACTAAACAAAACACCTAAAGACAAGTGTCCCCCTAAAGCAACTACCAATATGAAAGATTAAAGAAATAAACTAAAAGATAAGTCTCATTCTGTTTCTTTCATCTGGTTTTCATCCCATGTGGCATCCCGAATGAGCTTCCAGCCGCTATATGCGTTCACGAACTCTTGCACAACATGTGTATAGGGGTTTGTCAGACTGAGCAGTTGAATCTTCCAGGCGTCCTTCTCCCATTTGAGCTTTTGGATCTGATTAGCATATTTAGGCACTTGACCAACACAGAGGCATAACATGGCCTCAACACAAGCCACCTTCGTAAAATCGTTGGGTGTGGGGTTTTCCTTTTCTTTGATAGTAGTCATGGCTACCTCAAAGAATTACGGTAAGGATTCCACGCCTTGACTTCCTTTCTGGTACTGCAGAAGACTGGTAGGTTTGATAATTTTCATATCTTTTACCATGATGTCATACATATCTTGAACCTCTTCTTCAATTGTTCATACTCCGTTTATATCGTCTTTATAAAGTGAACTTCGCCAATTGAGGTTCCTTTTGAGGATGTAAAGCATACATTCATCAATCACTTTTAATGGATTCTCTATTAGGAATTTAGTTGTCTTGTACCTTTCTACTTCAAAGATTTGCATAATCATAACAACCCATTTGTTTTCTTCTGTCTCCCAGTTCAGAATTTGGGTTTGAATTTCTCCCAATAGTGCCTCTGCATCACTAAAAGAAATACTGAAATCCTGGATAAACTTGTTTCCCTCCTTGATTATACCATCAATCCAATCATCAATTGCAGTATTTAATATTTTCCCCCTTTGAATTTGATTCAATAACTTTTTACTGTCAGGAGAGTTTGGATCAAAGGTTTGTGGTGCTTGAACCAGGGACAATGGCCCGAAGTTACTAAAAGAGTCTATGTACTCCGCCATGGAAATTACGATTTGCTTTAGTTGTCTTTTATCGTGACCGTCCTTCTCAGACTGTGTTAGCATGTGTTGTGCTGAAAACTCGAACATGTGATCTTTTTTTTATCTCTATTCAGAACCCCCAAATCCACCTTTGTTACTTCAAAATCGCCAACATCCAATTCTTGCACTCCTTCCTTTGGTTTGTACACAATAACCTCCATTGTTACTTTCCTAGTGTTTGGGCCAGTCACCATTCTGGCAGTGTTCTTCACCCTTTTTGGTTTAGGGGACGTCAACGTGTATTTTCTCACCATATCTCGAATCGTTATGAAAACTGGTTTGAGGTTGTGTTTCTTATTTATTGAATTCGTTAGCCATGGTGGAACAAAGCCAGGGGTTACTTTTTCTTCAGCTATCTTGGTAGGTGTGACCTGTGGTATCTAGCATTAAGACTGTACTGTCAAATTTCTCTAGATTCTACTGCTCACTGTCCATTGGGGGAGAACCAAATTCTTTACCTTTGTCTAAACTTGTAGAAGTTGTACCTGATGCAACCATTTTTTTATGCTTGTGAGATCTAGTTCTCAGCCTAGTTACCTGTGTGACAAGGCAATGGATGGGAGGTTCAAGATCAAGGTCAACAGGACTAGCCTTCTTTCCCGATGGGGATACTTCACCTGCATTATCAATTGAGAAAGAAATGTTAGAGGTACCAAGAGGGGAACATAGGGGAATTTTATCATGATTTTCCACTTGAAATGCATGCGTTCTTTCCTTTCATTTCGACTTTAGCCAGGAGTCAGTATATCAGAGGATAGCTTTTGCCCTCTAACTAATGTTATCTTCTTTTTCTCTTGTCCAATCAATTGCAGGTAATGACACTTCC
Organism: Thuja plicata; assembly: GCA_018584345.1. NCBI lineage: Eukaryota > Viridiplantae > Streptophyta > Pinopsida > Cupressales > Cupressaceae > Thuja > Thuja plicata. Next base: position 1,521,690 of record MU224168.1, on the reverse strand, counting down.
CCCTCTTTCTGATAACTCAGTTCGGTCAAGTTTGAATCATCCTCATTTACTCCTTCTACACTCAACCTTAATTGCAAAGTGGCAATTTGGGATAACAATAATCTTGACTAATATTTCCTATCCACTTCCTTCTCATCTAGGCAATCTTCCCATAAATCTTCTAAATGAGGAGCCGATACTATTTGTTTTTCCAGTTCTAAAACTTGTCTGGAAATTTTTTTATTGTCAAAGCCCTTTCTGTAAAAGTAATACCTAAAACTAAAATTGCTCAATTCGTAGCCTATGGTTGATGCATCTGCTAGGGTATTGCATGCAAGGGGACCCAGTTGAATAGGAAAAATGACATGTCTTTTTTCTTCAGTAAGTAACTTCTTGGACACAACATACAATTGTCTACACACTTCTGCCATCACAAAACAATCAAATGCATACCTTGAAAAATTTGTAGGTTCATCCTCGAAACCTCCAACTCTGATATATGTGAACTTAGGGAACTGGATGTAGAAGCTGCCATTTATTCGAACCAGATGCTGAGCTTCAGGTGATAACCTTCTTTCAAGAGTCCTAGCCAATTCAAGACATAACTTTCCTAGGAATACATCATGCACCCTCCTATATTTTTCAAGAACTATGTCTTTCTGTAGGATAGGACAATAGGCATAGATAGCAATTTCCTCAGTCCATGGATTGTGTGGAATAACAATGAGATCTTGGGTACATGCTAAACAATATATTAGATAAGAAGACATATGAAAGTCTTTCTTAATCACTTGTGACAATTTGAGTTGTTCCCTCAATGAAGTGGCTATAAGTTCTCCCAATCCATATATTGTTTTCCCTCTAAAATTATCTCAATATAGTGGTACATCCAATATTTAAACATGAATGCTTCAGGTGAACCCCTTACCCTATGTAATAACACAATCAGATCATGGATATAAGGTTTCATATGATCTTTGTTTAGGTTCTTAGGCAAACAAGAACCTCCTCTGGAGAAATTTTCAGTGCAGTTCCTTGCAATAGTGTTGCAGTTCTTCTCAGGTTGCTCATTGAGTTCAGCGAAGGACTGAGTAGGAGTAAACTCTGAAAAGGCTTGATCAGGGATTTTTAACACAGAGATCATGGTCTCTCTGGTAACAGTAATTAGGCTTTCTCCATAATTTCTCTTTATGCACCTAACCTTGACATCATAATGGTTTATGCATTCTTGAATCAGCTCAGGACCTACAACTGCTGGTGGGAACGCAACGGCTTGCAACAGACAACTTGACAGAATTTCAAGGGAGAAATGATCACCTAACTGGCTAGAAATTTTGACACTCATTCCTTCTACCTCTACCCCCATCAAATTTGCATCACTAATTATTGGGCCCTTGCAGCTCATACTTGAGGTGTTGCCAAAGAAATGCACAGTAGACCTCATGATTCTTTCCAACACACAACAATATCCCAAACGTTTTAAGAAAAATAAACTTCCAAAAACAAAGACAAGAAAAGGGGCTTTCAGAGATTACCTTGAAGATGCATACATTGCAAACACTCTTTCACTTCTCCTCGGCTCACTTCTCATAAACCACATTCCAAAGAAAATTTCTAACCCCAACTCACTATATAGCATCAATAAATGCACTGACAAAGGAACAAAACTTGAGCATTAATTAGGAAATATTTGCACGGGGTGAGAGATTTCAATTTGACCTTTTGGCGACGCAAATAATCAATGATCGTCATGTCCACCTTTAACCTTTTCTTGTCATGATTTCCTCGTTCATGCTAGTTGTCTTTTCTGCTTATGTCATCCTGAAAACTACGCATTTCCCATGCTTTGAGACTTTAACGCATGTCATGTCATCATAAATGTGATTAATCCCTTTTAAACATCATTGTCACATCATTCCTCCTTTCTCGTGCAAAGCCAGTTAACCCACTTGAACCTCTTTGAACTTGGTTCAAAGTGGTTCGATGAGGTACATAGATCGCGCGATGAGACTGGGCACGGGCCCCGTCTCCAAAATCCTCATGAGCTATGTTTACACCTGCCGAACCTGTTTGAACTCCTTTGAACTTGGTACAAAGTGGTTCAATGAGGTACAATATGGTTCAAAGGTTCATAAAAGCTAACTTAAGCATAAACAACAAAAACAAGAGGGAAAGACGACACGATAATAACAAAAATAAACTAACTCGAAGAGTTAAACGAGGTATGGAAACATCTGAAATTAGAAACAAATGACAACATCAAAAATAAAAGTAGTGCTCCAACACACAAATATGGATACTAACATTGGCTCTAGCTGGGGACTAGGTTTTTTAAAAAATACAGAGAACCTAGAACCACTGGTTATGCAAAAGAAAAACAGGGGGACAAACTAAAACACACCCACTAAAACTAAAGAAAACATGGAAACCTAAAGCTAATATTTACAAAGAAGAATTGATAAAGAAATTAGAGCTTGTACAACTTTAGATCTTTCCCATTATAAGTGAAAGACAATATTTGTCCATCAGGGTACACCAAATGGAAAGCATTCGATCCAATAACTTCTTGAATTTTGAAGGGACCCTTCCACAGAGACTCAAATTTTCCATGAGCTCCTTTCGGTTCCTTTCTCTTATCCCACAACAATACCTCATCCCCTTCTAGGAACTTTCTTGGTCTAGCTTTCATATCAAAGATTTGTTTAACTTTCATTTGATGTTTTGTGATCTGATCTACTAATTTGTCTCTCTCTCCTCCTCCAGCTTATTCAGGTACATCACCCTCTTCTCTAAAGAACTTTGAAATAATTCATCTTCTATAACCGATTGCGACGAAAGTTGAACATTTAAAAAAAAATGTATGCCCTGGCAGGCTATAGAAGTGATTCACTATAATAGTCAATACTCTCATGAGTGTCGTCAATGGGCCTTATTATATCATTATTTTCAGTCTTGAAAGAATATAAACTATTAATTACAAAGCACGATGGAAAACACATCATTTTATGCAAACAATTTGGAAAACACAAAGGTCTTGATCATTATTACAAAATTAAATTACATCAGTATATAGAGTTAGTGTATCTAACCCTATTTGAAAACAATCATGTTATCCTACCCATGGAAAAGTATCCAACAATATGACATCAAGAGGTTATAATAGCTCTTAAAAATTAAAGAGAGGAAATAAAACTTGAAAAATATATAGATTTATACCTTCCCACATAGGTTGTATTGATCCGTCTTAAAGAAAATATGAAAATCAATGGATTTAGCCCCTGGTAACAAAATGAATGAGCAATGGTGACCTATTTCCATGCAAACCATACATACTAAAAGTCAGCCATCAATGAGTCTTTTAAGGGTAAGCATACCTAAATTGTTCCTCGCCTAATCTGTAACCAACATTTATCAACAATTACATGTTAGCTTATGTGCTAGAAAGTGAAAACTTTAACCAAAAGAATTACAAGAATATAAACTTATTTTAGTCAATAATTTAGGTAATTTAGTCAAATTACCTGGCTTCAAATATAGCCAAACCACTCACAGATACCTTCTTCTGGAAATTTTGTTGAAGACAAAATATTGAAGTTGTCAACTGGTCTGATGATGTCAAGTATGACTCGAAGCTTTGGATGCTTGAAAGACAGGAAGATCTCTCTCTCTCTCTCTCTCTCTCTCTCTCTCTCATTGTCTTTCGAGTATCTGATGCTTCAAGTGATTGGAGGATACAAACACACTATTGATGCAAACACTAATATGGCAACAACAAAACTCAATGCAAATAGATGCATAGAGTGCATGTGTACATCATATGATATATGCATACATAAAAAGAAAAACCCTACTCTATAATAGTTGCATATTTGAAGAAAAAAATAAAACATGAGGTAAGTTTTCCATTGGAAGGGCAAGAGTGCAAAGAGCAATAGATGGATGATGAAGAAGAAGAGGAACCTAATGATGAAGAGGTTCTAGATGTTGAGGTAGAAATAGAAGACAAAGATGCTGATGAAGACAACCAAGGAGGGCTTGAGTATGCTAAAGAATTTGTGATTGCTACTATGTTATGTCCTTTTAATGAGGAGAAGGGTATAAGAGAGCAATGTATTCTTGTGGTAGCAGATGGTGAGGCTAATGAAGTATCCAAGGAGTTGAGTGATGAGTTGGAATGCCAAAAGGAATGACCTAAATAAAATGATCAGTTGATAGAGGATAATTTGGTCTCAATGGAAGGGGAGACCAAGAGTGAGTTGGTAATGGTGGTAGGCCATGAGAAGGCTATGGAGTTTGTGTAATCTCCAAGCATGGAGATGGAGTAGGACGAGATGTGTCTTTGGGAAAAGGTTTTAATCAAGTTGTAGGTGTATACAACAGTGCTAGAGATGTTGATCATGATGAAGATGATGGACAGTTGGGAGCAGCAGATGGTGTACATTTTGACAAGGGGAGGCAAGCCTAAAGTGAAGATAAAAGATATAAGGAAGATCCAAGAGATAGAAGGACAAACCAAGACAAGATTTCAGAAAGAGGACACGTACAAGCCAAAGGTTAAAATGAAGGTTATGTTTTCTAATACTTTGTTTTTCAGGTGTTTCCAAGGGACTTGGAAACTTTTTAAAGTCCAGAAGTATGGTGCAGGAGCACCTAGGATACAAGAGGTCACCATAAGGCCACAAGAATAATCTTGAAGAATGTTGAGTCCATAAGGTCAAAAAGACCATTTTATATTGTAATCATGGCTAAAAAGGCCATTTGGGGTCATATTGAGTCATTGTAATCATTTTGACAAAAAGTTGCTATATTGAGAAAACTAGACCTAATGGGTTATGTAAGGGCTCAAGAGGGTAAAATAGGAGTTTGGATTAATATTATATGTTTATGAGGTCTCATAATACCATATAATTGTAATTGAGAAGTTGATTAAGTCCATGGTTGGGAAAAAAGTCAAAAGGTTGTTAAAACAACATCTATGTATTAGGACTTGTTTAGGGATTAACCGATCTAAGTTAGTTGCAAGGGTAGTTAAGGGAGTTGCTAATGGTTTCCCATGAGGGAATGATTTTATAAATGTTTGAAATGATCCAAAACAGGTAATGATGGTCAAGATCCAATGCTGATACGAATAAAGAGTGAACTGTTACATTTCCTGTGTTGATTGTCAATTGAAAAAGTTTGATTTTTGTGTTTTTCATGGTGAGAACGATGTCCTCTTGATAACAGACTTATTGTAGACAATAGATCATTAAATATTATTCATTTTGGTTTTTGTGGCACTCATTTTCTTGCATTATTGATAAAGATATAATAATTTTCCTTTAGACTATTATAACCCTAATCTAGGATATCCAATGAACAATAAAATGTAGTTCCCTTGTATTGCATGTTGATCAAATCCCCATAATTGGTCAAATGAAGGGGGGAAATGCATATTATGTATCTATATTGTATGCAGGGAACTATTCAATAAAGGGCATGTTGATCCAATAAGTAGAATGTTTGATTTTTGTCTCAGACTGAACATAATTGCAGGAAGTCAGTCTGTTTAGGGAGTTTGACCAATGCATGTCATTGGTAAGAGGGATGTTAGTCTGAGAATGTTTGAAGGAGAGTTTTAAAAGTGTCTAAGTGATTTGTGAATAAGGGGCAATTCATTTGTGTTTAAGTTGTGACTGTCTCTGCAGAATGGGATAGACTGTCATAGTTGACAGAGTTGTGCATTGGATGTTTGATAGTTGGACAATGTTAGACCTAAGGGTTTCTTAGGGAATAATGTGCATTGAGAGAAGAGAATTTAGAAGGGGGAAAGAGTTAGAAGACCAAGGTAAAGAGGTCAAGATCTGGTACAAGATATGGATCTATGTGCAGATTTAGTGTAAGGGTTTTGTTGAGAGTTTGTGAATGAGGACGGTCATACTAGATGTAGATATATGTTGACAGAATTGGTGGGTATTGTGGAAGCCTAATTTGTGAGTAGATAATGTCATTTGCAAAATTAGTGATTTGATGGAACCTATAAGCATTTGAGCAGACACATAAAAGATTGGTGAGCAGTTATGAAGAACAATGAAATCAATAATGATATGATCAAAGTTTTGTGAACCAACGGGTAGGTATTGGTTGGATTGGAGAAGAGTGTTGTGACGATTAGTGTGTTGTGAAGGCCTAATGCTTGAGGCTTGACCAATGTGGGTCATTAGAATAAACATGTGAGTTGTGATTGATAATGTGAGAAGTTATATCTGCCACAAACAAGTGGGGATTTGTCTTGGAAGACATTGTTTTGTTGAATGCAAATGAAGGAAACCTCATTTTTTTAGTGTGATTTTGGAAGTGCCCATGATGCTCTTTGCACTCTTTCCCTTCCAATGGACAACTTACCTCTTCCTTTACAAGGATCTAAATACTTTATATGTTGTCTCCATATATCCAAATTAAGGACTTAGGTGCAGAGATAAAGTTGGTTTCAAGCATTGGAGGTTATGTTTTTGGTTATGAATAGAATGAAGGTGTTGGAGGCTCATTAGTTGCAGTAAGGTGTTTAGTCTTTTGAACAGTCTCAAAGGGCATTAGGTGTTGTATTGCTTACCCAATTGTTTGAATGTAAAGGTGAGTTATTGGATCCTTGTGATCAAATGAATGCTTATTGTCCTTAGAGATGATTGAAGTTAAAACATGGGTATTAGACAGGTGTTGTTACAAAACAAAGTTAAAAATTTAAGAAAGAAAGTTAATCCTTATGTCTTGAGGTCAATAATGACATGTTCCTAATTAGCTTATTTGGGTTTGGTCCAATATTCAACAACCAATACTTCTTAATGATAACCAATGAGAACACTAACATAAGCTGTTGGTCCAAAATGTCTTAGTGGAGTGGTCCTAATAGGAGTAGTCATAAGGGTTCGACTTGTATTATGGAATGTGAGCATGGAATGGATTTTGGGGTGATGTGACTGCCCTTTTTAAAAGTTAAATGAATATTTGCCTATGTAATCAGCAATATGAATAAACAAAAAAAACTAAATCAAGAACCTTACCTATGATGGCCTCCACTAAGTAACTTCTTGTGTTGTTGTTCACGGTTGCTCTGTTCGACCCGACAATTAATATTCAATAACATTAACAATGGAGTATAATGAAATATTGAAAATTGTGTTACCTTATTGATATTCTCTTAGTTTCAAGAATAGTTTAATATTCTCTACTTAATAGGGGCAACCATGTGAAGGTGGAAGCTCATTTGCCCCCCTAACATCATTCTAAATTCCACGTTAACATATAACATTCATTCATTCTCTCATCCATTAATAAAATATAATATTCATTCATTATCACATACCATTCATTCATTCTTTCATCCATTAATAAAATATAACATTCATTCATTATCACATAACATTCATTAACACATAATTACATCCATTAAAACATAAAATTCATTCATCAACACATAATATGATTGTACTCATTTCTTTTTTGGGTTTTTTTAGCGAAGAAAAGACTAAGTGGAGCATCAACTTATTCATCAATTTTCCCCTCTTTAGGTGTTGTGCCCTATGGCTAGTCAAGTAATCACAACGTGGAGGCCTATGCAGAGGGGGTTCACTGCAATAACAAAGAAATGAGTTAAATTCATAAGCTTTTTTATTATTCTTACAAGTATTTCGTTAATTAAAATAACATTACAAGGGTTAATTATTATTGTTACAAGTATTTCATTAAATTCATAAGATTTTAAATGCCTTCAAAAGCTTCTATAGTAGCCTCTTTAAAGCAGAAGACAATGAGAATGAGAAGAAAATTGCCATAACCAAGATTCAAAGCATCATTCAAATTTTGAAGAATTTTTACAACGCACTTTTGAACATTATGGAATTGCTTATCAAAATTGAATTAATGAAATTTGACATTTTGGACGTGTTCCAAATGAAAGGTATTTCACCTCCTTGCCCTTAGTTTTTTATTTTTTTCAATTCACAGATTTTGTACCCACTTAAATGGGAGCATAAATATGAATTTAGTTTCCATTTAATTTATTAATTTTTTGTTGAGAAAGAGTAGAATTTGTAAAAAAAAAATGTCTATTTACAACCCTAACCATGGATTTTTTTTTGTTGAATTGAGGAATGTGAAATTGGATACAAATAATGTTTGTGTATGTGTTTCAGCTTTTTAAAAGTTTCAATTTTTAGAAGAAACAAAACTTCAAGCATTCATCTATAGAGGAAGGAAGTGTTTTACGAGAGAAACATTTGTCTATGTGATTTAGATCCCTTGCTTGGTGTGTGTGTTTCTCATCCCATGTGACTATCTCCTAGCATGGTGGGTGAACTTATAAGTACCACATGGTTGAGTGGTTCTCAATTATTGGTCACTAATGGATTAATTGGAGTGGCTTAATATAACTCGTGACATGGAGAATGGTTTTATATATTTCTTGGTTATCTCATTTGTAATAATTTTGTAAAATATAAATTCAAGATGTTTGTGTCCTCATATGTAAATCCAATGTTCTATCGAGATCTCCTAAAACTGGAAGAGTTGTAAACCACGTCCCACATAACTATCGATGGTGTGATCATTACTTTTACCATATTTTAGCATTGTTGTCGAACATGCATGTCATTTTATATAATTTTTATTATTACTTCTCATTCGTAAAATTATTTTTGTGACATGGAGCATTCAATTACAATATCAATGGAATGTGTTTGTTTTATTGTCTTAGTGTTGGGTTGTGTGATAGGAATCACCATGGACAATGTTGTTTAGGTTCTTCTCATGGTAGGAGGGAAAGTAAGGAATGGGAAGGGAATTTTCATTCATCCATCATGTCATTGGAATCATTTTGAGTCCCTTGTTAGCCTTTCGATTTGTTGATGTCCTCTTAGCATGCTAGAATCCATCTAGCAGTCTAGGAGTCTAGCGTCTACATGTTGTAATCCTCCATTTCATCAAACAAGTACTTCTAGACATTTTTAGTCTAGTAGTCTAGCGTCTACATATTGTAATCCTCCATTTCATCAAACAAGTACTTCTAAACATTTTTGGGCAATCTATGTATAAATTTGTTCCCCTTAGTTTTTTATTATTATTTCCATGCTCTCTCATTTTTTATAAGTAGAATCATTTGATATTTATGTTTTCCTTCGCATTAAGAAGCATGTATTTACACAAAAATGACACTTTGTTGTTCATGTCAATGGAGGGTATTAGTGGTAGAGACTCTTTAATAATTGTATTCGTACGCTTGCTCTTGCCGTATATACGAGTCTGCCAAGTAGCCGGAGTTCGAATCTGTGAGGCGACATTATGTACAGCTGCAAAGCAGCGGTGAAATGCTCTACACAGATTTGAATGCTGTCTCCGCCAATCTGCAGGATTTGCATTAATTTGTTATGGGGTAGCAGAGTTGCGTTCATCCTACTTTGCAGTTGGAATTTGTAATCCTCGGAATTCCTTCGATATTCTATTCTGCTAAGCAGATCCATGAATTGGAGAAGCGTATGGGAGTGTTCAATACCTGCAGACAGTAATGTTGGCGGGCAGCGAAGGCGCTAATGATCCCACATGCGCGAGGAGGACAGAGAAGGGGAGAAGCAGGAGTAGAAGAGGAGGGAGAAGGGGAGGGGAAAAGCATACTTACCTGGGCGGGGTCAATCGGTGGTCAAGAAGGCCGATGGCCTAGAAAGAGAACCTTCATTGCACATGAAGAAGGGGGCTCTGTCTAGCATCTCCCTACGGGGAGAGTGCACGTTATAATTTGTGACAGAGGGGGCTCGCGTCCGCGCGGCCCCCGCACAATCTCAATTACCAAAGATGATATTCCCGTCTCTGTTTATGAAGGTGTGTAACATTCGTCATTGTGTATCATTAAAACTGATTTTTGGGGTTTATGATACTGTTATAATGTTGTTTAGTATTTTGTTGGAGTCAGCATAGGAACTGAACCATATTATAGAAGTTGCAATTCTCTTTTGTTGCAATTTGTATGGGGTCGTAGAGTAAATTCAAAACTTCTTAGAATAGGTTGCAGCGGATAATTTCAACGGCTGTTTGCAACATTCAACTTGTTACAGTCCAGGGGGTTGATGTGGTAAAACATCTATGTCGCCTGTACTAAAACAGAGTACAGAAAAAATGTTTAAAAACCACAAAAATCTCAACTTCTTCTTCATCTACTTTGAAATTTCAACTTCTTCTTCACCCTAATTCGCTAAACTAGAAGTGAAAGACATCTCAGCGAATCTTAACTTTCGCAATTGTGTACTTTAATACTGTGAATTTAGGGGGCTTATGATATGGTAATCTCGTTTGAATAGGGGAAGGAACTGATAGAATACAAAGAAATATATAAAAATCACAAAAATCTCTACATCTTCTTCATCCAATTTTGAAAACTAGGAAGTGAAAAACATCCCAGCAAATCTGAACTGTTGCAATTGTGTATTTTAATACAGTGAATTTAGGAGGTTTATGATATGTAATCTTGTGGGTAAATTATTTGTATCAGCGAAGGAACTGAAGCATATTATGTAAATGGCGGGCGATTCTCTTTGGTTACGCCGAAGGCGTTCCCTTATATGGAATGGACGGGCTGATTTCTTCAATCAACGGTTCAGAGTGTTTAATAAGGCGTGGACGACCATCCAATACATCCCCGCCGTTTGTTTTAATCGCCGATTTTTTCTTATTTTGAACACATTCAGGACTCGAAAAAGTGTATGTACGTTTAAAATTTCATTGTTTAGAGTTCACAGGTTAGTAGTACGTGATGCAAAAGCGTCATATCACTGTATCTTTTTGTTTTCTGTCTTGTCACGCATCCCTTCATGTTTCTCTCCCTTCTTCACGTAGCAGTATTTAGTTAGTATTTAGTTTGCACTGTCGCCCCACCACTGAGTCCAATTCGTGCTGGCATTTCGCTATTATACTAGTACTTGCACCCAAAGAAGGTGCAAGGGATAAGCCAATAGGTGTTTGATGTGAGAGTATATTTGATAAATTATGCATCATATTATTATTCTATTACAAATTTCTTTTTGTATTTTTAGGTTCGTCCATAGAGGCGGGTGTTGTATGGATATCAAGACATATGGCCGACACAATTTTTGGCCCGTTTGGCCTACCCTCTTATAAATGAACCAGCTTATATTATATTATATTAATAAACATATTCATGGCTAGCCCACTTTTGCTTAAAATATATATATATTTATTTCAAAGTGTTTACAAAAGATTAAATAAACTTACAATTTTTTTAAAAATCAAATATAAACTATTAACTCTTATAAGTTATTATTTCTATATTATAAGCACATGTAAAATGATTTAAAACTAAACATTTAAGATCAATTAATATAATATATTACTTCAACAAAATTGTTGAAGATGTATTATATTTAATATGTATAGTAAATTATAATTTCTAAAAGAAAGGTAATATGTTTTATATAATTGTAGCATTTTTAAATAATATTTAATAGGCTATATTTTATAGTTAATAATATTATTTATCAAACATCTTAAAATTTACTTGACATTTATTTAAACTCAAGAATGTTTTAATGAAAGAATAAATAAATTTAGTTTTC
>MU224168.1:1478518-1493937 GCA_018584345.1 Thuja plicata | reverse complement strand
TAAACATGTCAACAACATGTATCTATCCACGCTGGTCTTCATGTCATCATATGGATAAGTACATATAGAAGTACTGCTGAGTATTATATGTTGTCATCAATGACAAACATACAATCATTCAACTGTTCAGAATCAAATCTCCAACAACCATAATATTTATTGTCTTTTAAATACATCAATGAAATTGAAGGATTGTATCTTCCTTCTTTGAAGCTTAAATGTGTGAGATTGTATCTTTCATCTTCTCTTATCATCATCTTCCCCCCTTCCTTTTTCTTTTTCTCTCCATCCTCCTCTTCTTCTTCTTCTTCTTTGAATTTTTGTTCTTATTTTTTATTATCATCATCCTTAATTTTTGCTTATTTTTTCTTATTATCATATCCACATCAACTTCTATTTTTTTGTCACCAATCTATCAAAAAATGCTTGTTCCAATTTATCAAAAGAAGAAATGTTTATATGTTAACAATACCACTCTTTTAAATGAGTGAGTGTTTACATTATCATTAAAAAAATAATGTTACACGCAATCGCAAAAAAAGGTGGGTGGAAGAAATCACACCTCAAATCCAAGTGAAGACAAACCCAATGTGTGCAAAAAATAAAGACAAAACCACTAAGCAACAAATTCTATACCACTAGGGGGTGGAAGGGAGTCGTTGTACTATGCTCTTCTCCATGTATCACTAGTGTCCAATTCATTAAAGAGAGGTTCTCAACAAGAAATCACACCCTCTTATTGTTCTTTTCCCCATGGTTGATTATCACAAGCAAGATAGCCAAAGCAAGCCAAGGAAACTTACTAGTCCATCAAATCCATAGTCACAAGCCTAGAGTGAAATGAGGGTGGGAAGGCTAAGACCACCTACAAATAAGCTTATCCCTACTTCTTCATGTAGGGGGTTGAGAAGCATGTGAGCAAGCACCATGTTCTCCATGAGCAATTTGATTGGGTCTATTCTAACATCCACAAGGGGGCGATTGATCCCTACTAGGGGTTAGAGTCATTGTAACCCTAACAACTATACAAGAAGATTACCCTAATAATCAAGAAGTACTTATAGGTTTACTACTTCAAGTGCAACTTTATTATCTCACACTTTATTTTGCATAAACACGAAGTATAGTCTCAACAGAAACCTAACCTTTAAATTACAAACCATTCGATAGCTTAGAGGTAATTAGAGAGGCTATAATCAAATTTAATCTTCCTTCTTTCATAAAAATCCATTTAGTAATCAATTTTAAATACCTCTTATTGGAAAAAGAAAAAAAGAGTCTAGTGCTACCCTAGTTAGAAGACTTGGTCTATTACAAGTAAGCATTACTTCTAAGAAATGTAGAACTTCAAAATAAAAGAGGGAGATCAAGAGAGAAGTCTAATAGTCTTGAAAAGTGGGAGTTAATCGATAAACCCTGATGGTAATTCAAGGAGAAGTTGAGGATGACGATCCCTCATTTAAGGCCTCACCAAGATAAAATTGTGGAACCAAACGCCTCTCCATGAAGAAACGTATGATCTAAAAAAATGAAGGTAAATTAAGAAAAAAAATGCTTTTGTTCAAAATTAAAAAAATGTGCAAGTGGTAAATGCATGATCTCCCTAACAATTGCAAATGTACCATGGTGTTCAATGAGCATATTGCAACAAATTCCAGTCACCACAATAATTAGTGAAGTACCCAAGTGAATGGTTAAAACTTTGTAATGGTGAATAAAATAATTTGGTGAATGAAGAATAATTGTTGTAATTTCAAACTATTTTACTTTGTAATTTCGCTATGGTGTAGACACGAAGATAGAGAATTTGAGAGGGTGTGACTTCTAATGCTCCAATTTTGGTTTTAGAGGCTTTTAGTGCAAAAATGGGTGATGTATTAATGCATTTGTTAAAGCTTTTGAAGTCAATGGTTCTAATAGAGCCTAAACATATAAAGAAAATGAAGGAAATTACCTTATAAGATTATAAGTTTAAGCTTCATGTAAAGATTAATAATTCCTCAGATTAATTAATTTACACTCCTCACCATTTTATCCTCACATTGACATTATACGATCCTCACCATTTTATCCTCACATTGACAATAAATGACATATATGATCCGCAATTTAAAAATAAATACCCAAATTTACAATCCTCACCATTTTATCCTCACCTTGACAATGACAAATATGAACCCCTCTCTCCCCCTCTCTATATATGTATTTATACATATATATCCAAAAGCTAAAAATTGAGATTGAATACATTTTAATTTATGAAATTACACGCTGGCATATACCTCCACCTAAACCAGTTGCATCCCGAGTCCTGAAGATAGGGAGACTGTCAGTACTGTCAATCAAAACTTTGAATGGTATTCTAACCATGGGCTTATCCGCACCCGGATTGAATACACAGATTCATTCCTACTTACTGAAACCGAGCTCCCCAAACACAGATAAATTCTAGTGTTGACCAAGCTCATCGAAGTAGTTCTAGATTCCACTTCATTGCATTGATCGCTGTACGTTTTCCCAAATGTCGAGCGCCTTAGCCGTTTCTGCTAGATTTTACCCCTCAAATTGCTTGTGTTCAAATCGGAGGAGCGGCAGCAGGCGCAATTTAAGGTTTGCAAGCAGAAACATTTGCGTGAAGGCAACTGCAATCGAGAAAGAGTCGGCCATGGCGGAAAAACCAGAAACTTTTCTGCGCGAGACAGAAGAGTGGGGTATTTCTGTGCGAGCGCGTTTTGAGAAGACGATAAGAAAAGCGCAGGATGAAGTGTGCAGCGCGGTGGAGTCAATGGACGGCGCAAAGTTCAGGGAGGACGTGTGGTCGAGGCCTGGCGGCGGCGGCGGCATCAGCCGCGTTCTACAGGACGGCAATGTCTGGGAGAAAGCTGGGGTTAATGTCTCTGTCGTCTATGGAACCATGCCACCTGAAGCCTATCGCGCCGCTAATCCAGGAAAGGCCAATGCTAATGTCAATGCCAATTCCAACAAATTGTCCGCAATTCCTTTCTTCGCCGCTGGAATTAGCTCGGTCAGCCTTTCTCCTTCCTTTAAAAACTTTTCTCTATCGATTGTTGGATACAAGACATGGCATTTACATAAAACGCTTTGTCAGTCTGGAACAGGCTTTGGTCAAATGATTTCAGCATTTCTCCTTTTAGCATATTCTCCTTTTAGCATTTTTCTTCATCAGTTTTGAGATAGGGGAAAGGTATAGTAGTGGCTATAGCTAGCTTCACGAGCTTGATTAAGGTAGCAAACTATATTGGATTGTGTGGCTTAATTGCTTAAAGCTAAGGTTTCAGCTTCGAGTCATTATGTATGAAAGGGTCAAAAAATGGTCATTTCAAAGTGTCGACCGATACATTACCTCATCGCGCCAATAATCGCTCACTCAAAATTTTTAATACTTGTGGACAAATGTCCTAGTAGTGGTGCACAAATGGGCCAATCATGAATCAAAAAAAGCTAGAAAATGATCAACTACTGGTATAAAAATGATTGACTATTAGTACATGTGAGATTAATAGAGTGAACGGTTATTGTGTTAGGGTTTAGGCATATATGAGCAATAAACAATATTAAGATAATGCAGAAAATAAGAGAAGACAAAAAAACAATAACATAGATATTAAACATGGTTCACCCAATATGGGCTACATCCACCATGTCCACTTATTTTATTATCCAGCAAAGAGCAAATTATAGTCTAATCTTTTCACATTACACCGCCACTTATTTATAGGCCTTTTAGGCAGTTTACCAATGTCGGTTAACAAATTAACCCTGAAACGAGTTAACCTAGAAAAATGCTTGACGAATTAACCAAAAACCCTTGATGAGTTAACCCAAAAATGTTTTTTGGGGTGTTGCCTCGAACCCCACAAATCGTTAAGAGTGTACAGTACTTGCCTGATCAGTCACCACATACCAACATATTGGGGGGTCACTATTACAATAAGTGAGCAGTTATTGGACCCAAAGCCACTATTGGTGCCTTTCCCTAACAAGACATTGCATTTACCTAAAATCTTCTGAAAATTTTCAACATTTGTTCTTCCCTTTAGCCTTTTTTTATCAACTAAGATTCAAGACATTACATTTACTTGAAAAGCTTTCTCAATCTTAATCAGGCCTTGGCCGAAAATCTTCAGTATTTTCCGTTCATTTTTGCTTTTACTTTACTATCAATTGTGAGATGCATTACCTATACTCTCCGTCAGTTACTGATGCAGTGGAAAACTCCGAAAATTTGGAACTAACACTTGTAATTATTCTCAAGAGAGACTTGGAACTTATGGATCTAAGAATATTATGAGTGCAACAAAGCATGATTACACACCACAAAGTATGGATAGATAGCAAAAAATTTGAGACTTAAACCAAATTTAAAGCAACAAATGTGGAGATCTGAAACAGGTTACTTTTCAGTGAATGTACCACTTTTCATACACTTAAATTCTTTATTCTTCTTGCATAGACAAGTGTACATTGTTTTAATTTGATGGCCAGAATCCCCATACTGCAGTTATTGGGATGAGCTAATTGTCATATGACCACTGTTAAGTTTGATCACATATAATTTATAATACAAACCGATTTATATTAGGAAGGGACATTACAATTGGTATCGGAGCATAATCCTCTCAGCCTGCAAGACAAACCTACTTTAAGCTCCATGTAACTAGGGTTAACTATTCAGCCCTTCTTATGTTGGTCAAAAATAAAATCGAGTAGGCCAACATTGCATTTCTATATGTATGTGCCCTTAACTACTTCATGTCTAACATAAGCATTCTTACTCCATATGTACTTTTCTGCGTGTATGCTTTGTGCCTTTATGTACTGCTTCATGACATGTCTGACGTGTATTTAAGTGTATTGCTTCATGCCTTAATGTCTGAAGTGTATCTAAATGTGTTGCTTCATGCTTCCCGTGTTTACGTGTGTTCATGCCTTATGTGTATGACTCATTCCTTACATGTATCCATGTGTAAGATTTATGCCTTGCGTGCATGCAGGTATGTGATTCTTGCCTTATATGTATTCATGTGTATGATTCATACCTTATGTATATTCCTGTGTATGATTCATGCTGTATGTGTATTCATGTGTACACTTCATGTTTTATGTGTATGCTTCACTTGTACTTGCGTGCCTTACATGGATGCTTCATGCCTTAGGTGTACACTCCATGCTTTACATGTATTTATGTCTATACTCTGCATCTTCTGTGAATTTATATGCTTGCTCCATGTACGTTGTATTTTCAGTGTGATTACTTCATGGCATGTGTGCTTTGCATCATGTCCGATATGTTTCTGATAACTGATTGAAAGACCATATCCTTGCATTCAGATTAAAATAGGGTGCATGTTTCAGATTATCAGGGCCCTCCTTTCTGAAAACATGAGTTTCACAGTCTTCTAAATAACATTGTTAAGACTTTAGTAAAAACAACATAGGGATTGTTGAACATGACAATGGCAAGAAGATAGGAAGGAAGGTGTGAAAATTCAAATGCTCAAACACCATGAAGTCATAGTATAAGACCTTTTGATGAGTATAGTAAGTTGCCTACAAATTGTAATAAAATGTGAAAGGAAATATGTTAAGAGTAATAGCCATACAATTATGACAAACAATAAGCAAGACACTAAGTCATAGGACAATAACCATGGAATAATGTAAGGAACAGTCTATAATAATTATCATCCTCTAAGGCACATCCGTGACAAGAGAACATGGATCCATATAAAGAATCTGCACTATCACAGTAATTACTATATCTCTCCAAGCGGGACAAAATCCAATCAGAAAAGAGACACCCACAGAATATAATGAATCTGAAACAAGAACCAACTTGAGGCCCCCAAATTTATTAACAAATACCAAAGGGATACCCACATGCACTATTAATACAAATACTGCTATATTTTTCTGAGTTGAAAGCATGTATTCAACCAACAGCATACAACTCAACTTAGATCAGTCTTGCATTGTTATAACCGCCCTTCTAAGATTTGATTTTTGCTCATCCATAAGCATGGTACACGCTACCAAGTTTTGGTCATTACTACATTTAACCCCAATCAGCACCTAGTTTTTCCGACATGTCGATATCTCACTATGAGAGTAATCTGATATATGCATTCACAACTACATAGCCAAAAGGGTGACACCAGATTTCAGAGAATTATGCTAAAGCAATTGAAATCTTATCAATGATAAAATCCAAAACCTCTAAGTTCTCATGTCAAAAGAAAAGACTAGACAATT
Source organism: Thuja plicata (assembly GCA_018584345.1). Classification (NCBI taxonomy): domain Eukaryota; kingdom Viridiplantae; phylum Streptophyta; class Pinopsida; order Cupressales; family Cupressaceae; genus Thuja; species Thuja plicata. The sequence continues at coordinate 1,487,664 of MU224168.1, read as the reverse complement.
ATCTCAATCCAAGCAAGCCTTGACACGTCTAGCTTCACAAAGGGAATAACATGTACATGTAATCACCTTCAGCCTTGTGTCACAGGGGAACCTAAGGTTCAGCCATTCATTGTTGTCGCTAGCAAAAACATATATACACAAGCCTTCAGCTCTAATGATTGGAGAGATGCAACACAGGGCTAACATGTTATACAAAATTACGAGGCAATCATTTGGTTATATGTTAGGTAGACTTATAGGGATTCGCTGGAAATGGCCATACAAAAAGGAAAAGATATAAACCAAAATCAGGCTCATCCCATATGTAACAAGGTGATGGACTTTTGAATTTTTCAAATTAATGAGAAGTTTCAGTCAAGACTACAGAAACATGTCTATTCAATTCAATTTAGCCATTTAAATGAGCAAGATTGTGAAACCAAAAAGACAGTTCCCAAAACCTTCTTGACAAAGAACAGCACATAGATATGTGTCATGCTTCTAATCCTCATCTTAATATATAAGTTCTTGCCTTAACATTAAGAGATACCTACAACGGTGGGCAAACATTGGGACAACATAACCATTTACAAAGTGACGTGTAACAAGAGTATGAGAAACTTACAAACCATGCCAATTCTAGATTCTATTGTTGCACAGGAGAAGCTAATTATGCCCTAAAACTCTAAGGATTGAGTTGGGATCAATGGACACTAACATTGCTTGAGGACAAGCAATTTTGGGAGGGGAGGACTGTCATGCCCCTGCCAATCTGAAAGAAGTCACAGCTTTATAAATACAAATCGTAGGAAAGATAATTGTCACTAATAGGGCTGACCCAGCTGGCCCTAAATTGGTGCCATCTAATTTAGCCTTTGTGTGGGCCGACCTTACATTGTCTGTCACTCACATTTGGTGAAGTAAAAATTAAATAATTTTTATAATTTAACACGGGCCGACCCAAAATTGTTGCCATTTAACTGCATTTAAATTAATTTCAAAAAGAAAATTATTATCTTTGCGAGGGCCGACCTCTCTTAGTATCTTGGAGGAGATATAAAACAAGAACAAAGCATTGAATAACCAGCAAAGGGAAGCAATCATCTGTACTCATGAAAGAGCAGAACCATTTATAAGACATCAGCAGATAAAATAAGAAGATTTCAAAACAAGAAGAATGCAAGGAGAAATCATTCAATCTAGAAGAGAATTAAAGTAGATTTCAGAGCAGAAGAATATGTAGAAGGTTTGCTTGCAGAGGAAAGTTTCTGAATGTAATCCCATATAAATGAAAGCAGATTTTGCTCAAACATTGAGCAGAAATATATGCGAGAGATTCACAAATAGAAAATAAGATAAAACAGTCAAATTAAGAACAATTTTGTAACATACAACAACGGGTATAAGAATATGTTATAAATAACAATGTTATAGGCCCATACTTTTTTGTGTCCTTGCCACTTATCCCCGTTTTATGATTTTGTGTTTCTTTTTCTAGTTGTCTCACTCGCTTGTAGTTGTTTCTTTTGTTTCTCAACTTACGTTGTATTTGTTCCTACTGCAATAATATTCATACTTTCACATAATATTAGAGTAGTAGCGACTAATATTTTAGCTAAGTTGCCGATTCAGGTACGAGTACGAGATATAAGATATGGGTACGACAATTTTTTTCCCTCGGGCATGGGTATGGGTACTTCCGTGTATACATTTATATATGTTCAAACAACAATTTTATAAATATAAAAAGAAGAGTGATACTCATAAATCCATAACTGCCAATAAAATTGTAAATAAAATACCTCATATATCATATTCATATTTTCTTCATCAGAAGCATCATACATAGTCTTGGGTACTTCATATTTTGCTTCTAATTATTTAAAGGCTTAATATAGAGATTCACTTGGTATATTCAAACAGAGGTTTGATGAGAATTTAAAAGTAATGCATATTTTATTTCATACGCATCTACATATTTTGGTATATTTTCTTGGGTACGACCCTTGGGTACTTCCTAGGCACTCGGGTTCATTGTGGGTCCTTCATAAAAGGACTCAAGCAATACTCAAGCATGCAGGAAGTACCCATCTCGTACCTGAACTGTACTCGTACTCCAACCATACCAATACCAGAACCCAAGCTTTACGAGTAGTACCCTGTAACTGGGGATTTTAGTCAAAAGGACGAGAAAGTTGCTATTCAAAAGTCTCACAATGCTCTATCCAATATTGATTTTGAACAATAGTGCTCTATAAGGTGCATTTGATTGAATTTCGTAACTCTATAAGGTGCATTTGTTTGAATTTCGTAAATCTGCTTAGAGATCTACAAATTTAGGAATCTCCATCTGGGGAAATCTTTATTAGCTTAAATTTGATATCCATTTAGTCTTCATAGGTTAATTTGGATTATTTTTCACTATTGTGAACGAGTATTCTAGAGGCCATAAGTTTCACATACATAAGTGTTTTCAGTCCAATTTTTTATTGCCCATGTTTTTCCAAGATTGATTAATAAGTATGTCTCCTTTTGCTAATTTTGCATTAACAATTGTAGAAGAATATGGAGTCAAACTTAAGTTTGGAGAAGTGTCATGGCTAATGACATCTTATGGAAGACCCCAATTAAAGTATTCACAAGAGTTAGGGGTTACAAATGTACATTGCTGATGGGTATGTATGCCTTGTGATCTCAATTGTGTTCAAAATCACAAGGAGACAAAACAAATAAAGAATCCATGGTATTCTTACACTTGCAATAGGTGATTGCTTTAGGTACCATTGCACATAAGAAAACAATCTTGCCAAGTTATTGAGAAGGTTCAAGGAGCTGTTTGGAATTGGTGATATTTTTTAAGTCAACTGTTTGGAGCCTCAACTACGTACTCTCAAGCTTGCTGAGTACGATAGTGTTGAAGGATGTCTCTCCTTTCAATTGTATATGTGCTGATATTCAATTTGTTAGAGGATAGAACGAGGACTTTAGAGTATGTAATTATTTTGCTCAATAATCTTTTCTTAATATGAAAACTTTGTATGCGATTCCCATAGGTCAGATCTTTTCATTGAGATGCCTAATGAGCCTTCCTTCAAGCGTGTCAAATTTTTATTCTGTTCTAGGCTTCTTTGTGGAATTTTAGGAAGTTGATATTTTCAAAACAAGCTCTTACAGTCAAATCCCTTGAGACTCACATAATCAATTCTTTAAAAGGATCTAGATTTGGGAACTAGGGGTTTGAGAAAGGTCATTCTAAGAAAGGTCATTCTAAGAAGCCTTTGTGTAAGTACCGTGGGAAACATTTTCATAAAGCATTAGATTGTTGATAGCGAATTTAGAATTTGAAGGAGCGTGCTAAGCAGGTGAGTGGAGAAAAATCTCTGGTCAAAATTCACTTTGCCTTGGTTGTGGCCCATTCTTGAGTTTCTAAAAAGAGGCTTATTGACTTAGGAGTGAGTTGACAAATAACTAGCAAATAGAAATTGTTCTTTAATTACTGAACACAACATTAGGGTGAATGTGTTTCAATAGGCGGTGACTCAACGCTCATATTTTTTGGTAGTGGTAAACTCTCTGTTGGCAATGCCTTTGAGGAGGTACTTTATATTCCCATTAGAGGTTCAAAGCAACTATTTTTATATCACATTAGGTATACAAGAAAAAAGGTTGAATTTTGGTTGGACAAATGGGTAATAAAGGGTATGAATGATGTGGCATTCAGTGATTGTGACGAATTGGATTAGATGTGTAAGTTAGAAGAAGCTAGGTCATTTTGCTAGACATTAAAGATATGGCTATGGTAGCAAAGTTTGATGTTTTCTCTTGCATCACAGATTGAGACACCAATTTTAGATCTATGTGACATATGAGCATTCCATGATATGATTTGAGGCCTTCCCTCCATCGGACCTATGGTGGAGTATGTGAGGGATGCATATTGGGAAAACACCATAAAGAATGTTTCCCAAGAGCACATCTCAAAGGACCTCGTTGCCTCTAAAGCTCATTCATAATAAATATATATTTCTACGGATATATGAAGAAGCTCTACCTCTTAGTAGCTAAGTATTTTTTGACTTCGATTGATGATTATTATGGATTTGCATGGGTCTACTGCATTAAGAGCAAAGATGCAGTCTTTCCCAAGTCCAACGACTCTAAAGCTATGGTGGAGAATTCTTGAACATGGAAATAAATGATGTCTCAGATTAGACAGGGAGGATTTTGTCAACAAAGAGTGAAAGTGATTTCTTATTGACCATGACATAGCATGCCAATAAATAGTATACTATATTGGCCACTAGAATGGGGTCGCTGAAAGAAAACAATCCGCAACATGGATATTTCTAGATGCATGATTTATATTAGACAAATGGATTTGAAGTTTTCAGGGGAAGCGATGTCTATGGCACAAATATAGTTGATTGTACTTCCAACTCATATGGTCAAGGGATGCACTTCAATTTGAATGTTTGATAGGCAAGAAACATGCTTTTCTCATTTGTGAGTCTTTGGATATGATACTTGGGTTCATGTACCAGATGAAATCCATCATGATCTAGAATCCAAGTGCTACAAGTGTAAATTAGTCAGATATAGCAAGGAGCCAAAATAAGATAGACTATTCAACCTTGATACGCAAGGTGTTCTTATCAAGGGGGGGGGGTTTCCAAGATGATGTTCCTTAATTGTTCTCTACAGAGCTGCCCAATTTGTTGGCTTCTGAAGATTACTATTGCTGGTAATACTAGTGGGGAGAGTTTATCTATAACTCTTCCCTCATTTCAACTCGGGCTCTTCTTGAGAGTACTATTGTGTCTCAACCTATTTTTGCTATGTAAGTTCTTGATAATCACATTGTTAAGGAGGTCCCTATATCACTGGTCTGGTCAAAGGAGGCTATGGCTTCACTTTCAGTATAAATCCCCATATTTTTTGAGTCTCTTTCCATTGTTTCAAGTAAAACATTAAAGTTGTGTGTAATTCTACCTTGGAGGATGTTGCTTCCTTGTTTAAGGATCCTAGAGAGGTTCACGTGAGGACAAATTTTTGTGACGATGTGCAAGAGGTCTAGATAATAAAAAAACACTTTTTGCTACATATTCTTTGGGATATGGCCCCATTTGTTGGACAACAAAAAAAAAACTTTTATATCTTTGTCTTTTGCAAAGATCAAATATTATAGACAAATGAATTAGTTTGTCAACCTATGTGGCTTCAGGCTCCTCTTTCAAAGTCTAGATATTCTCAAATAGTACCTACCATCACTTGTATTAGAGTTAAGATTATAATACAGACAATCCAAAATCTAGTTCATCATCAATAAATGAAGCACATTGAGATACATATGCACCGTTTCAAGCAATTGATTTAGGATGGTTGAGTGGATTTTCAGTATGTTTTCTCAGCTGAGATGTCTTTAGGAAGGCTCTACCTAAGGATATGTTTTGTAAGCTTTGTGCTCACATTGAACTTCGGAAGCCTCTATCAAGGGGGATGAAGTAGAGTGAGGCGACTGCATAGATGGAGAGTCAACCTTAAGGGCAGATGTTGGCCTATGTAATATTGACTTTGCTCCCTCCTAAAGGGGACCTATCTCTATGTTCTTATTTGGTTCCAAGTGGCCCCACATATTTTGTATGTTGTATAACATATATTTTCTTATTCCGAAGGCATAGATGTGTATATATACAAATGCTAAGATCATTGTTTCTAACTCCTTTCATTTCATTATATTCAAAGTGATTCTTTTAGCCTAGGGCACCGATATGAAATCTTGAGTCTCGTATTCTTGTGCGCCCTATTTGCTTGGAGTTTCTTCTTTTGGTTCTCATGTTGCATTTGTTCCTTGTACCATAATCTTCATAATTTCCACGCGCCCTTATGGTCTCCTTGTTCTGATTTAATTTCACACATGAGCTTTAGGCTAGTTGGCATGCAACCGTGGTCTCAGTTGTAAAAGCAAAAAACAACCCATATGAGTTTTTAGCTTATTTCTTTAACTTTTAATTCACTTAATAAAACTGTTCAGCAGTTGATTTGTTTTTGGTCAACCAATGAACATAATTGAATATTAAAAAATGATATTTTACTATTGTAATCTTGGTCTTAATTGGTTAATCTAATCACGTTTGGGTTGGATTCGTAACCTTGAGCAAACTACGTGCAATATTTGCAAGGTGTTAACATTAGTGCTTCTTAGCTTGGAAGTTTCACAATGTTTATACCACTGAGTAGAGCACACCATTATGTATGCCTACTCATGTAGAACATGCAAAAGCTAGGGCATTGATAGAGCTCACATCTTTAGTAACCAATCGGGTAACACTAATTTCTAAGAAAAGAAATGGCTCAGGTAAGTAACACAATTTGCACTAAATAGTTCTTGGAACTAAACTATCTTGTAAGTGATTTGAGAATCTTTAATTCTCATGCTTTTGACTTTTACCGAGACATGATGGCACAAGGCCAGACATTGTACAAACTCCACACTCTAACACATTCTCAACACCATACAATCCATCTTTAAACTCAACTTAGGAGAATCTTCTTTTTGAATGTGCAAGGGTGCTTGCATATTTGCTTTTCATATTTCATTGTAAGTTGAATGGAACTTGCAGGCTAATTAGATAATCATAAACCTATCTTCTAGTTGGTTTAGATAATCATAAACCTATCTTCTAGTTGGTTTGTAATGAATCCTCCACCCAAACTCTTGGTTATGCCAATCATTTGTGTCAAATCAATATTGATCAAGCCATTCTTTGTTGGATCTCATGTTAGAATACTCTATTCCACTAATTGGTTTTTCTACAATCTCCTTTTTGGTCCTACTTGTGCTTGACTACTTGCTATGTCACAAAGGTGTAGCAAAACAACTTGACATTGTTTTAGACAGTCTGAAAGAGTTGTGACATAAGGCCAAGATCTTTGACAATGCAAAGAATCCTACTTTAGTTGAAGTTTGTAAGTCTCCAGGAATCTTAAAAAGAACACAAAATATAAATTTTTTCTCGTAGTTCAATGACCCGCTTCTCTCAGGTCTTGTAACATCCACTACTACTGCTGGTTCCTCATTCCAACACCAAAATCTGTTCAAGGGGCAAGTCAATCTCAACATCCAACTATTCCAAGGAAAAATCAATATTGAGGCATTGGATGATCGACTTTGTAGTTGAATTCTTTTTACAATGTTAATTAGCTCAATGATGTCAGAAACATCATGCTCACAAATTTCTTAGTTGGTGCTTTGCAGGTTGAAGTCTCATAATGCAATGAAATAAAGTGAATTTTGACACATGGTCCATGTCCACTAAAGTGGTATGTGTAGAGTAACATCATGCTCACCTCAAGCACTATCATGATGTGTGCAAGAAATTTGAGATATTGAAAAAACATAAGGATCAGTTAATGGTAGACTAAACAAATGAGTTCCATGAGTTCTGTGCATTTCTGAACCTCCATGAAGTAGACTTGTACAAAACCCCAAAGTATGCTAGTAGTGTTCATTGTTACATATAACCTTCCATGTAGTTCTTGCCTCAGAAGATGTTAGGGCAAGCATATTGACATGCCGTAAAGATGAAGGAGCAATCCAAGATAAAGTAAAAAGACCTAGCCTCTTCTGGTCCCTTGCACAAATGCAAACTTTCATGAAACGCTCAATTCACGCTATGTAGCAACAACTTGGCAATTCAAAACCTTTGCTTATGCCAAGATACCGCTCAATCAAATGTTCCTTTCCCAAAGCGAGCCAAAGGGAGGGAAAGAAATGGTGTAGTTACCACAAGGTTGACATATAATGTCCCTTGTTGGGATCTTCCCAAATTTTTACCTTAAAATAATGAATTTTAGTTGAATAATGCAATTCATTTACAAAATATAACTCTCTAATAATAGTATCAATTGTAATGCACTATATAATCCTGGTTTAAGTCTTGCAAACGATATTAATTAATAATTACTAAGAAGTAACAATATGTGATAACATCTAAATTTACAAAGTTTTAACATTAAATATCAAGGTTTCATGATAACATATAAATCCATATGAGCATTGATCCTATTTAAATCAAGGTAATCAATAGCATTAATAAATATTCCAAGGCATATTCGTATGGTAACCATATTAGGAATTTGTGGGGAATGTTTGCAAACCACAACCTCAATGATGGTTGTCCTTGTATTGCGAGAGCATGGTTGAATTTCTTGTCCATCCATCTTAGGATGGTGTACTTAAGAAGATCCTCAAGCCCAGGAACACTCATTTGCCTCTTGGCCTGCAAACATGGCAGGATCTCAGGTCCATTCCATCCCTCGATCCATCTTGAAGACTGGCCGTCCTCCTTGATCAAGCTTAGGAGCACTCATTCGCTTCCTAGCCCATGAGCCTGGCAAGATTTTTGGTCCATCCATCTTGGGGAGGCAAACCACAACCTCAATGATGGTTGTCCTTGTATTGCGAGAGCATGGTTGAATTTCTTGTCCATCCATCTCAGGATGGTGTACTTAAGAAGATCCTCAAGCCCAGGAACACTCATTTGCCTTTTGGCCCACAAACATGGCAGGATCTCAGGTCCATTCCATCCCTCAATCCATCTTGAAGGCTGGCCGTCCTCCTCAATCAAGCTTACGAGCACTCATTCGCCTCCCAGCCCATGAGCTTGGCAGGATTTTTGGTCCATCCATCTTGGGGAGGCGTGCTTGATAAGATTGTCAAGTCCAGGGCATGATTGGCTTTCTGGTCTTCAAACACACCCCCCAACCCAACCCAACCCAACCCAACCCAACCCAACCCACGAGCATGGTAGGATTTCTGGTCCATCCATCTCGGGGTGGCGTGCTTGATGTCACGTGAACTCCTCCTTCCTGTTTGCAATAAATTCAAAACTGATTTCCCATAGGAATTTGCTATATGCATTCATTATTAAATAATCATAAATTGAATGCAATAAAATCACATACAAATAGACTAATAGTAATTACTTGATTTCTGCAATGTACATGTATATGCATGTATCAATTAATTTAATCTACTATTATTGTTAATGTTTGTAGCTTCAGTCGTATGATCATTAGAATACATATAATATATGTTGATTAATAATAATATATTATATATGTTATATTATTATTAATCATATGAAATTTAATATTCAATATTAAAT
>MU224168.1:1466216-1476355 GCA_018584345.1 Thuja plicata | reverse complement strand
TATAATTAATGGGAAGAGGCATGTCCTTTCTTATAAATAATAATGAATAGACATGTCCCATGAAGGGACATGTCTCTCCCAGCCTCATTCCCAATATAAATGAAAGAGAGATTGTTGCATTTGGAAATCACATACAGCATAGAGTGCTATTACATTTGCAGCTATCCTAAAACTTAACAATTATATTCAAACTTATCTCAAAATAAGATGATTGCTAAAGATAATGATTTTTCTGCCTCATATCTTAATTTTCCTTTTGTTTTTCCAATTTGTACTTGATTTCAAAATCCTGTAGTTGCTCCAATGATTTTCCAGTTCCTTGATGCCTGCCACAAATAAATTGTTCTTTTTATATCCTCTAGTGGAAGGGGTCATGTCTCTTCATAAACACCCATTGCCTTCGTAAGAGTTGGACCCTTTCAAAGCTGAGGCTGCCCATAATATTTCTTAATTAATCTTAGTCAACCTCATTCAATCACTGTTCTCTTAATCTTAGTTGGCCCTTATATTGAATTTCTATATTAACCTAGGTCGGCTCCTTATGTTGAATGGATACTTTTTTTTATTGGTAATAATATGATTTCATTAATTTTAAGATAAAAGTATACATGAGATTATAATCAGATCCTCAAGATCAAGTCATAGTAAACTTCAACACCTAAGGGAGCCTATAGCTCAACCAACTACCATCACATCCAACATATAACCATACATACAATATACATAATCAACCTAACAGAAATATATCCTAAGTTTAAAATTAGCCATAAAGGCCTCGAGCAATAATGCCAACCCAACGGCCATCTTCCCGAGCTCGCCGCGACAACAACCCGAGCTCATTTCATCCTAATAGCTCAGCCCTAATCATCGTTATCCCCTGCCTTCATTTTCAAACAAAGTATCCCTCAAGAGGAGGGTATCATAACGCTTAGACCGCGCTGCCGTCCTCAACCTAATGTTGCCTTGCATGGAAAGGCAAACCTACCCTGCATCCCTGAAGCTCCAGCAACCGAAAAACCTTTGTAGCGATTTCAATAGCAAGCAAAATTTTAAAAATTATGCTTCACAAACCTCCCCTTTTTGATTAAGAACTATGGCGACACTTCCTGCAATTTCTGGTCCTCCTCTTTCGCGGAATCACAACCTCGAAGACCCTCGGCTCAACCATGGCAGTCCACTCATGCCCCATTAAAACTTGTTTCAGCTTTGCCCATTCCCTGGCGATTTCCGCCCTGTAATCACCTTTGTCTATTTTTCACCACCATTGCATCAAAGGGCACTAACCCAAAAACCCGTGCCTCCTCTTCATCCTCAAAGCATTCCAAGATGTCTGAACCAATTCCAGGGATCGCCCTTTCCAGAATGGAGTCCAACCCTAGAAGCATATCTTCTTCGAACAGGTTCGTTACCATTCTCTTCACCATCGCTATTTCTTCTCCAATTTCGAGCCTCCATGCGATTACCATAGAAATAATATCCAGATTTACCCTCCATTTCTTTTTTCGCTCCATGAAATGAATTCCAATCACTCCACAAGCCACTTTGACTACTGTTTCATCCTTTATTTTCATCGAACCCCTGAGCCTTTCTATCCTTACCAAGCCTTTGAAAGCCTTCTGTTGCTTGTTGGTGTCCACCAAAAATGTAGCCTCCATATCTCCGGCTGTAAAATCTGACAAAGAAAACTTAGAGAGAGACATACTCTTTCGTTTCTTACCGTGACTTCTTGAACACACTTTTGGCCTTTAAGCATTCCAATTCCTGTCTCTCCACCTATCGGAATGATGGAAGAATTAGTTACTTCTGGGCATCCATCAAATCACATTCAGAAAAAGGGGATGAAAATCTGATAGACTCCACCTTTCACACATGCGACCACCCTGCTTACATAAGGCCTCGATATTCACAAACACACCATCATTATAAAGGAAACCCATCAAACAAAAAATTTTTAAAAAGGAAAAGGGTCACATCGCACGACCATCACAAGGCATCATTGCATAATCCAAATTAATGCAGGACATCCACCTCCATACACCGCAAATCTTCCAGCCTAATCTCATTCACATTATTAAAAGAAAGTGCCCATTTTTGATAAAATATCAGCCTCCACTTTACCACTTCTCCTCACATGGCTAACTTTAAATTCTTCAAAAGATGATAGTAGTTCCCTAATTGCAAGAATTAAACTCTGGAGATGCCAAGTTTGTGACTCACCTTTATGAATAGCCTGAATTATGACTTGGGAATCACCTTCCAAGTGTACTTTATTCAACTTTAATTGTCTACCTACATTGAGAGCCAAAAGGGCTGCCTTGGCTTCTGCCGTATTATTTGTGCCTTTAGTTAATTTTTGTGTTGCGTAGGCCTGAGTGTTGCTTGACCAGTCTCTAGCAACCACCCCAGCCCCCGAGGCCCCAGGATTCCCCTTAGCAGCCCCATCAGAATTCAATTTAATCCAGCCATCCTCAGGTTTTTCCCACTAAACCTCCACCACTCTACCATTGGACCGCACCAAGCATCTTCCCAGTGTTCCCAAATCGAATTTTTATTCTAGGCCATTCAGCTTGGATGAGCTTGTCCTCTGAAGTGTAAGGAACACAGGGGTTAAGGTGTGTAGTAGCTGCCCCCATGACTTCTTCAATTGAACTATTTATCCTAGCTTTAATCTTATCTAGTGGCTCCATCTTATCTTGAAAAATTATTTGATTACGCTCCTTCCATAACTCCCATATTACAATTGAAGGGCTGATCTGCCATACTTAGATAAAACAGATTTTCTCTGAGCCAATGGCCATTCCATAAAGACCTCCTTAACACTAATATGCAAGGGTCCTGACCATCCTAACTTAAACCTCAACATCTCCCAACAGTCACTGGCAAAATCACATTGCAAGAGCAGATGATCAACATCCTCAGTAGCCTTGTCACATAACACACACTTGGTTGGCCCGATGAAACCATACTTATTCCTACGTTCCCCTGTCAGAATTCTTCCTTGAATGGCCAACCAGGCAAAGGACCTTGCTTTAGGGAGGCATTCCTTACCCCAACATAACCTGGTTGGCCATCCCGAAAGAACATTAGAATTATCCAACAACCAATAACCTAACTTTACAGAATACTGCCCACTCTTAGCAACACACCAGATAATACTGTCTTCCTTGTTTGTCACTATTGTTTCCCTATTTTGAAAAAAGGGTCTTCATTAATATGATATGCTGATCTGTTAGTCCCTGATGATCAACATTCTTCCAACCCCATTGCTGGCCCACCTGAGTTTGTTTGATCTCCATATAATCAGAGACACTATCCCCCATCTCTCTGAAAACAAATTCATCAATTCCTAATACTCAACATCATCCTTCAAAGCTGGATAGTCATTCCAAGAATCCTTCCAGAAGCAAGCCTTCCTCCCATTCCCAACCTGCCAAGTCAAGTAATCAGTAACAATCTTTCTGCAATCTATGATACAATTCCACATTGCAGAGCCCTTTGGGGGATCCCTAATTGTTAGAATCCTTTCACGCTCATCTGAATCTAAATATTTGGCTCTAAGGATTTTAACCCATAACATATTTGGATTGGAGTAGATACTCCACACCAGTTTGGCACCTAAGGCCAAATTCATAACATGCCAATTTCTAATACCAACACCACCACACACCTTAGCCTTACAAATTTTCTCCCATGCAAGTAAAGGAATTTTGTCATCATTGTTAGCACCATTCCAAAAAAATTTCCTCATCCTATGCTCTAAAAAACTGATAACTTTCTTAGGGAGTTTAAGACAACTCATAGAATAAATCGGGATAACAGAGATCACAGATTGCAGTGTTAGAATTCTTCCCCCCGAGGTCAACCATTGGCTTTTCCATCCCTCCAAACGCTTGATACAACTATTCATAAGATCCTTCCATAAATTAGATCTACATGGCCCTCCAAACAGTGCAATGCCAAGATATTTACTAGGCAACCTTCCTGCCCTCATTCCTAAAATCCTGCAAATCTGCCTTTGCTTTTCAGCACTAGTGTTGAAGAAAAAAACCTCTGACTTGTGCCAATTGACATTCTGACCTGAATCAACACTGTATCTGTCAATGGACTTTATCACTCGGGCTTCCCGTGCAGAGGCCTCCCCCATCAAGTAGGTGTCATCAACAAATTGGAGGTGGGATAATGGATCTATAACCTCTGCCACATTAATACCTTTCCATAGACCATTCACCCTTTTGCTAGATATTAACTTTCCCAGAACTTCTGCCAGGATAATAAACAAAAAAGGAGAGATTGGGTCTCCTTGTCTTATCCCCCTGGTGGTTTAAAAAAAACCCTGAGGATTCCCATTCACCAACATTGAGATCCTAGGAGTATTAATGCAACTCCCAACCCATTTGATCCATCCTTCACGGAAGCCAAATTTTTCGAGAACCTTGAGAAGAAAATCTCTCTGAACATTATCATATGCCTTCCTAATATCTAGTTTAATCATCATCTTCTCTATCTTGGCTGTTCTAACTGAATGAATGGCCTCATGAGCCACAATCACACCTTCAAAAATGGACCGGTATGGCACAAAACCACTGTGTTCTAAGGATATAATAGAGTTGAGCACAAGCTTCAGTTTGTTTTCCATCACCTTGGCTATAACTTTGTAATAGTGTTGCATAAAGCAATTGGTCTATAATCATCAAAGGAAATTCTGTCAGCTTTTTTGGGAATCAGGGCAATGAATGTGTTATTGAGGTCTTTTAAAATGAAACCATTAGCTCTAGATTCATCTACAACTTCCCATAATTCTTTGCTCACAATATCCCATGCTTTCTAAAAGAAAATGGCAGAGAAGCCATCAGGTCCAGGGGACTTATCTCCTCCTAGCTTAAAAAGGGCTTGCTTAACTTCCTCCATGGAGACCGGCCTCATCGAGGCATTGTTCTGAGCCTTCAAAATACAACTTGGGATAATATCCAGAAGCTCCAAATCAGTAGTAAGGTTGGTCGAACCCCCAACAAAAATATTGGAGAAGTAATCCTCAGCTTCTTTATTAATAGCTTCTGCATCCTGTAGAATATGGCAATTTTTATCTTGAATAGAAAAAATCCTATTTTGAGATCTCTTCTCTTTGACCGAATTGTGGAAATTTTTTGTGTTTCTATCCCCTTCTTTCAGCCATGTCTCCTTGGACTTTTGCCTCCAAAACACTTCCTCCCTAGTCAAAACTTAAGCATATTGCTTAGACAACACTAATTCCTTGTTATATTCCTCTTCACCCATTCCATCAACAATCACTTTAGAGTTCAATTCTGCTAACTCACTCTCCATTTTATATTTTTCAGCAAAAATATTTTTAAACTCCTCCCTATTCCAAGTTTTGAGTCGCTCCTTTAGAAATTGCAGTTTTTAAAAAAAAGAGAAAAGCTTTGTTACTTGATATTTTCGGAGCCGCCTCCCACTACCCAGCAATCTTATCCAAAAAATTATCAGCACGTAACCACATTGCCTCAAACTTAAAGGGAGATCTTTCCGGTGTGGAGTCCTCATGAATTCTGAAGCAAATAGGGAAATGATCCGAACCTGAAAAGGGTAAGATCTCAGCATTACAAATCCAATTCATCCTCTCCCACTGACCCGGTAGTAAGAACCTGTCTAATGTCTCGGCTATGTTAAGGAAATAACTTCTCCGGTTGGTCCAAGTAAAATCCCCATTGCGAAGCCCCACATCCACAAAGCCATTACCTACCAAGAAATCCGCAAAATCTCTTTGACTTTGCCCTGCCCACCCTAAGCCCCATTTCTTCTCTATAAGGTTGTGAATAGCATTGAAATCTCCTCCAAGAAGAAAGAGATCCTCCGCCTTGTTGCCCAAAATAATGGATATGTCCTGCCATAAGGCTTTTTTTAAAGCAGGACGATTCGGCCCATAGATATTCAGAGCAAAGAATTTTGAAAGTAATTTGCTTGGAGCAGACCTCCATCCATTGCCAATTACTTCCATGATCTATAATTCTCAAATCCATTGTTGTCTCATCCCATAGAACCTCCAGACCCCTTGAAGCACCATCTGCTCCAACAAAGATCCCCTCCCAACACTAAATAGCTAGTGCTTAGGTTCATTGCTAGTAAAGACTGCGATTTGTACTACTATTAATTAGGGACTGCTAATCCTTGTTTGGCGGGGATATGACATGACAACTACTATGATTGGTATTGTCTTCTGCAGAAAACCTTATTCACTCAAATTTTTCCCCAGCTCCTTACAGCTAAATTGAACTGTTAACTTTTCTTGGACCCACAAAGTTCTACTTAGGTCATTGGTGCACCTCAAAATCATAAGCTGCAAGCTAACTAAGGCAAGTGTGCCATTGGTGTTACTCAAGTACAATACTTTGGGCTATATCATTAATTGGGATAAAGATCATTCAAGATTCTCTCAAACACCTTGGAGCCACATTGAACTGTTGAAATATTTTTGGACTTGAAAAGTTCTATTGTCAGTTGATGTTTCAATTTTCTAACATATCCTAGCGGATGAATCAAGTCATCCAACGTAAAGTTAACTTTCTAGTGCACAATTGTGCAACATCATTTTAAGAGCTTAAACCTGAACTTATTTTACAACAGTCCTTGCATATCTGAAATGAGTCAACCTTTTAAAAATTGAAACTGATGCATCTGATTTTGCACTTGGTTTTGTACTCAATTAACCTTGACACCCAATCACATCTCACTCATAAACATTCAGGGACATCATGTGAAAGAATTTAAAATTTAACCTATGTGAAGGAGCTCTATGTGATTGTGTAATTCCTAAAGCAATTGTGGTTTCAACTCTAAGGTGAGGAGATAATCATTCACTCTGATAACAAATCTCTTTAGCTTCTGTATACACAAAGCAATCTAGAAAACACAAGGCACACAAATTGGATGATCTATATTCACTAGTTCCATCTAGCGATAAAGCTCAAACAAAGAAAAGATATTGAAGTAACATATTTTTTGAGCCAATCTCTAGTCACTCCATTGTTACTAATGCTCTATACTTGAGGCCACCACCTAATTATCTTTTGGTGTACTGCCTAGATCAAATATTCAGATCTACCTCCATGCCATTTCTCAAGGATAATAAGTTGAAGATCTCTATCTATAGGACAAGCTCCTCTACAAGCTTGCCCATATATATGTGTGTGTGTGTGTGTGTGTGTGTGGTGATGCATGCACAAAGACATTGAGCCAGACATCAAATTATGTGTCATGTGTAGCATTTTGATGAACTTATATGAGTTCAGCTTGGCCCTTGGCAATATTTTTGCATTGTTTTTTTATCGGGCCTATTAACAACTAAATATCAGCACAACTCTCTGTTCATTGTATTTAATTGTCTCTCAAGATGGCGATCATGGTTGCATGCGAGACTATTAATGCACCAGCACCAGACTTCCAGCACATTTAAGTACACTTCAGGGTTTTTTCTCTCCATTGTATTTGATCAAGATCATCTGTTTGCAAGTCATTTTTTACAATCCTTGTGGGGAATGCTAGATAATCAACTTGACAGATCAAGCCTTCAACAGGAAGACTGATGGACAAGCTGAAGTTGGTAATCTCAGCCTAGTTCAATTGCTGTGAACAATGCTGATCCTCACACTTGATAACTTGGTGTATGTACATCATGCCTACAAAAGGGCTGTTCACATGTTTATAGGATGTAGTCATTTCTGACATGATATGAATTCCCATGTTGAACCTCTTCTCATTGTTTGTTGCGCCTCCACAGTTCTAGAAGCTATTACACAAACAAAAGAATCGAGCAAGGAGGAGAAGTTCCTTGACATATGACAAGTGTATAATCAGGCTCTACAGTTTCTCACTTGCCAGCAATACAAGTACAAGGAATGTCATGGATCACTTTGCACACTCCATGTGTTTTAGACTGTTGACAAAGTCTTGTTGCTTTTGCATAAAGGATGATTCTAAGGCCCTCACTCCAAGATCAAGCCATTGTAATACAGTCCTTAGGCCACACTTCACAAAACTGATGATAATGCATTGATGGTAGGTCTTTCACTGTACTTGCACACGCATCATGTGTTCAAATTTGACATAACTGCTCAAGCCTTTTGTAGATCAGCTTTTATCATATTTGAATCCTATGCACTTGACTCTAGTAAGGAAGGATGAACAGATTGACAATACCTCAATTTGCAATCACCATGATGCCCTTCAGCTGTTTTGAGCTGTGAAGAAGGAGCAATTCTCAAATAATGCTAAATGGTGAACTTTTCAGCAACTCAAAGCTCTGTAACTTGTTACCTATGCAATGGAGACCATTGCCTCTAAGAAAGGGTGAATGATCTCTATCACATTGAATGATCTCACGGGAATACACAAATTTGGATTGCACATACAGCATTTGTGCACACATGTACAATACCTTGCTCATGATGAATAGAAGAACTATATTTGCTATCCACTGTTATTTCTGAATGTGCAATAGTGCTTTTGCTTTTGTTTTTCATATTTTCATTTCATACTCAAAATGACTCTGTGCTCACAGGTTAATTTGATAAATTTGCCTACTAGTTGGTCTGCAAGTTGTGCTCCTTGCAACTCTTGGGATCAGCAGGGATAAATAATCCTCTTATCTGTTTAAGCTTGTGTTTAATTAATACAATTTGCACTAAATGTTTTGTGTTTGATTCTGTTAATTGCAGGTAATGCATCCAAAAAATCCATTTGCTCCAACTGTGCATTTCAATTATCGTTATTTTGAGACTGACGCTCCTAAAGGTAGTATATTATAACTTGCAATCTGAGTGTTTATTATGTTATTGTTGCTATCAAAAAGATTTTTTTTATCTGGCATATATTTCTAAATGCATAATATCACTATTATCAATATTAAATTCAGCGTGCTATTTCAGTTTCGAATTAACTAAATTAGAATCAAGGAGATTTTGGGATTTAGTTTTAGGTTCAATATAATAGCAATATTTTGAAATTCTTGTTTTTATTTCTGAAATTCAGATTCAGATGGAGCTCCTAGGAAATGGTGGTTTGGTGGAGGTACTGATTTAACTCCGTCTTATGTGTTTGAGGAGGACGTCCGCCACTTTCACACGGTAAGGTTACTAAAAAATTGAAATTTCTGTCCATCAGACAATCTCAGTAAGATCTATATATTAGCACACAATTTACTAACTGTAAATACCACTGTGAAGTCAAACTGCAAGTTTGAAGGAAAGGATCGAGATTGCTAAACAATTGTCCACTAAGTCACACTGTAAAGAATGTTATTGAGAGCCGTATCATTTAACTTATCTTTAGTTTCTATTCTTAATGTAATTTATCGTGAATTCCAGGGTGCTCTTCTGTATTGCTTCATTGTATAGAGTTGTAGGAAAAGCAACCAATTTTTTCTTTTCACAATTCTTTATAAGCATCTTCTTCATCATTTACATATTCTGCACAAATTATGGAGAGCTGCAAATTCAATGTTCAAATTCTTTATTTGTTTCCTGGTCTTGTTATGAGGGATTCTTCAAGCCTTTATAGGAGTGATGATGGATTTGGCATGATTGGGCCTTTGAATTAGGGGGAGTTAAGTCATTTTTGAAAAAAAACACTTGCTAATCATTGCTGATGCATTTTGTTCTGTTTGCAGGTTCAAAAACAAGCTTGTGACAAGTATGATCCAACTTTCTATCCAAAATTCAAAAAGTGGTGCGATGATTACTTTCTTATTAAGGTAAGCTCTTTACCCTTTTTTTGACATCATTGTAATGTCCCCATTTTTCAGCAGGTCATTGAAATGATGGTGCCAGGTCATTATTGCGATCCTCGTGGTCTGGCGAGGGGTTTAGAGGATCATTGGTGTGAACTTACTATTTATAGTAAGTCAAGGGATAGTTTCGATGAGCTTAGATGAGTAGAGGAGTTGAATGATGCTCTCGGTTTTCATTTCTGGCTTCCAGTTTGGGCTCCAAGAATCTTGGAGAGAGTGTCTATTTTTAGAAAGTCACCCCGTCAGGTTCGTTCATCATCTTTTATCATCAAGATCACTCCAGTGCAAACAGATTTCGATTCTGATGCTTCTTCAGTGGTTTTCGCAAGACGGGTGAATTATTATTATTATTTGATTA
>MU224168.1:1442699-1458047 GCA_018584345.1 Thuja plicata | reverse complement strand
GCTAGAACTAGCCGCCATCATTCTTGTGGTCTCACGGCATAGCAAATATCAGGTTCCTTTCATCATTTCATTGCTTGTGTGGTTAAAACCATTGAATGTAGTTTTCAGATTTATTCAATAAGTAACACGTGGGGATAAATTGTCAGTGGATAATAATGTAATATTTTGTTTATAAATAATAAAGAATTACGTTCCGGCAAAGTTGTTATTTGTAATTGTTAATTCTATCTATTCATTATAAGAGCCAGTACTAGATTACTTGCCAACTGTTTGACAAAATGTCGAACATATGATTTACATAGAAATTGATTAAAATTTGATGGTTTAAAGATAAGGCCAACTTAGGCTCTTCACAATCATACTTGTAAGTTTGCTTCTGATTTAAATGTGGTTCCAGATTTATGCCCATGTGATTGAGACTAGAATAAAAGAAATTGTATTAGCAATAAGAAAGATAATCCTTAAGAGCACAAGTACAACATTATAAAACATTGAAATATATCTAATAATACTTCAATAGAAGATGATATTGTACCTGAATCTGTTTGTTTAGATTCATCTTAAGCTAGTATTGTTCTTCCTAGACAATGTAGGCAGAGGATAAATCCGATAACTTCAAACAATATGAATGTCCATCACGATCGACAAGACACATCAGATATGGGGACGGGGAAATTGCTTTGGAGAAGGGGTAATTGGAAGCTATATGTAATGCTCAAGGAACCTAAATTCCAGGGCTTAATATCTTCAAATTACTCATCTAGATTTACGATGAGCGACAAGACACCATCTCCATATATCCCGAGGCCTCTTTATGCGCCTTAAATATATAGGCCATGATTGTTTATGTGAACAACATGTTTAGTTCTATGCTATAATGTGCTTTTGCCTTATATTTATTTTTCCAAAATACTCATTTTTATAGCTTTGTTCTTTTGTTTCTCATAATTACAACTAATTTGATTGAATTCAATGACCATGGTTTTAATTCTGTGTGTTGATTTTGGTTTTTTTCTTCCATTAATTAAAGACAAATTTCGTACTTAAGAATTCATAAGCTCCAAATGATATATTTAAGCACAAGTTGTAGGAGTTTATGGGCTGTAATTTTATCTCTCAAAGAGAACATATACTTTTGTGCCAACTTGTCATTACATGAAAGGTCCAATTTGCCGTCTTGGAAAAACGATATGTACCTTTCCAAATATTCTTGGTTGTGAGACATCTGAAAAATAATCTTTCAAGATGTGCTTGATTTTTAATCATAAGTAACATATGGTAGGAACATGCATTCTTCCTTTTGGAGGTTATCAACATCTAGATGCTCGGTGAGTGGAACACATCAGTTTTATGAATGCCATATAAAGTTCAGATCTTCTGCCAGTGGATATCAAAGTTGTGAGTATTGGGTGGATATTTTGCAACCAACAATTTTGGGATCAATTGCAAAACAGTGGTTCAAACCACAGTGTGTGAGACAATTTCTCCTAATTATAACGGAAGGCTCCCCCTATCTATTGTTACTGAAAGCAACCTACACTAAACTAACACATAAGATTATGTACAATAAGAAAATTCACGGGGTATTACATTCACCATACTCTCTTCTTTCAAAGTGGGTGTTCTTTCCTCACATTCTCTTATTTCAGAATACGGGATTCTATCGTTACAACAATTTCTTTAGTACAATTCAGCAAAGTTAAAAACAATAAGCTCATGGAAGTTCAAAGTCTTTCCATGTCTCCTTATGTGACTTTAGGAACGAAGAAGTATACTTGCGGCTTAAAGTCTCCAATGTATTCTTCACCTTACATGCACGAACGCAGAAAATAAAGGCAGCACAAAGTCTACAAATCACTTCTTTGCTTGAGCATACTATACTAGCTTCAAACGTGATAAGCAGCTCAAAGTCTACATGACCAAATTTGAAACCAAACTATAACTCTAAATATAATTAGCAGCTCAAAGTCTGTAAGATTGAATTTAAATTGCTTTTGAACAGTAGAACAATACTCACAATCAATTCTAGGAAATATTGTCACATGACAACCTGAATTGGCACTAAGTCTCAAAACAACCTGCCTCTTTTATTGAAAGCGATTTGATTTACATTTAAGCTCAAAGTCTTAGAGCGCACATACAAACTGGCAGAATTTTGTTGCATTGCCAAAAGATGATTATTTACAATGAGCCCTCTTGTATTTATAGAAGATAGACAGAGAGAAAAAGGTGGAAAATTGACTACTCGATGTTGGCTTATTCAACATTGTGTAATGTGATTACATGTAATTGCATTTTATAATTTGACATGTGATGTGACCACATGCAATTGCAATTTTTTGCTTTACACGTAATTTGTCTGTTAAATTTTAGATCAGATTATAGACTGTTGATTCCTTTTAAAATCTCTTTATTATATATATATATATATATATATATATATAAATTCTCAATCTAATATATATATGACTTCACAAATGATATATAGGTATATATATATTACAAATGTAATAATATATATATATATATATATATTGAAGTATATATTATAAACAAAGATCTTAATATAATGCTGAGTATGGATCTGTTTATATTTTATTGTATTGCAAAACTCATTGATTTACTTGACACTATATATTTATGTATCGCTGTATTTTCGAGTCTTGGCAGTCTTAATATATATGTGTGAGAAGTGGCGGAAGGGTTACGTCCACAATGGACGTGACTCCTCATCGAGTCACGTCTATCGTGGGCGGTGACCCTTCAATGTCGCTGCCGACTTTCAATGCCAATCCCGATCACACCGCTTGGTATAATTTAATCGGTGGCTGCACTTTATTCTTAAACCAATACTCTAGACAAATTTTGATCATCATGATATTAAATCAATCGGTATTAATATAATGATTTCATAATTATATTTAAATTAATTTATATATATATATATATAATAACATACATCATTATTATATATATATATATATGGATATACACATGTAATTATAATAATCATTATATATCGTTTATTCTTTCATATGTGGATTTACCGACTGAAGCTATAACACATTAACACTCCCTCTTAGCTAGGGAGGATAAATAAATCAATCCAAGAGAGCAACGCAAAGTTAATTTGTGAAAGTTTTATTTTAGATATCACCTCAATATGATATTAGAGATACGATCTGACCAAGAATATCAATTCTCACGATTTTCACCATAACTCATAGATTCATAAAAATTATCATCTTATGATATTCAGAGTATTGGTCACAAAATATCAAGTCGCATGATATTCTCCAAATACTCAAAGTAATGGCCTACCAACATCAAGTCTCATGATGTCCACCAAGTACTCAAAAGTTTATATAGATATCATCTCATGATATCGGGAGCATTGGCTTGCTGAATATCAAGTCGCATGATATTCACCAAGTGCTTAGAGTAATGGCCTACCAACATCAAGTCTCATGATGTCCACCGAGTACTTAGAAGTTTATAAAGATATCATCTCATGATATCGGGAGCATTGGCCTGCAGAATATCAAGTTGCATGATATTCACCAAGTGCTCAGAGTAATGGCCTACCAACATCAAGTCTCATGATGTCCACTAAGTACTCAACAAATGTCAATAGGTAATGTGCACTTACCATAGGAACATTCATCATCTATCATGATCTATTTCAGCCATCATAAGATGTCTATCACAATTTAAGATCATGGCTTGTTTAAGGAACTCAATCCACCATGCAAGATATTATCTATCATGATTTGTTTCAGCCATCATAAGATGTCTATCATGATAGAAGATCAAGTTATTGTAAGATCGTCACCTTCCAATAACTTTAACAAATACAAGTGATAATCATTTGGAAGTCGTCACTTCCTCGTGATTTACACAGGGCCCATATAGTAATGAAATAACATTAGTACAATAATCAATTTTACAATCATATCAAATTTACCTCAAAAGTGTTCCATCTTTATCAGTGAACTCTCTCTTAATCACAAGATATCTTGAAGTTCTTTAGAATACAAGTTTCTCTGAATACAAATCTGAGTTACTGACTTCAGCAAGGGAAGCTTGAAGTTTAAGCCTGTTAGGACATTTTAATGCAGTGTGACCATATTTGTTGCATCTAAAACATTGTATTTTCGAGAGGTCTCTATGATTCTTGAACGACTGTTTACCATTTGAGTTCTTGCCCTTTTTCCTTTTCAATTTAGCAGTGAGAATCTGAATATCTTCGTGTGTGGATTCCACACTGATTCCTCTAGATATTAGATTACATTCTTCTTGAATGCAGTCAACTTTTAGTCGATCGAATTTGGGAAGCTTCGACCGAGCACTTATTCCTTGTCTGAAGTTTTACCATGACATAGGAAGTCCATTTAAAATTACCATAGTTAACTCTTTATTATCATATATGTGACCAATTGTTGACAGTTGGTTTCTTAATTCGGTTATCCTTGTAAAGTATGAGGTAATGGTCTCTCCTTTATTCATTTTAATATTAGAGAGTTGATTTTTGAGAGTAAGGATCTTCCTAGTGTTGTTGATCTCATACATGTTTTCTAGGGCTTTGAACATTTCATATGCAGAGTCTAACTTTGTGATAATAGGTAGAAGATGATCTTTTACTCCATCTACTAATAGTTCCATTGCTCTGGTATTGTCCTTTTCCCATTGACCCTTCTCGACATTCTCATTAGATTCAGGAGGATTTTCTACGATTGTTTTTAACTCATTCTTTCTTAGTATTAGCATCATTCGTAGTTTCCAAGATTCAAAATTTGAAGCACCTTCAAGTCTGTCTTCAAGTTTGATTCCATTCGCCATTCTGTAGGTACAAGGTTTCTATAAAAAACTGATCTTTATCTTCTTTTAATCTTATCGGATCTTCCTTCAAGCGGGTAGACTTTATAGAAAGAACTTGGCTCTGAGACCATGTTAAATTTTAGATGAGATTATAGACTGTTGATTCCTTTTAAAATCTCTTTATTATATATATATATATATATATATATATATAAATTCTCAATCTATTATATATATAACTTCACAAATGATATGTATGTATATATATGTATATTACAAATGTAATAATATATATATGTATATATAAATATATATTGCAGTTAATATTATAAAGAAAGATCTTAATATAATGCTGATTATGGATATGTTTATATTTTATTGTATTGCAGAACTCATCGATTTACTTGACACTGTATATATTTATGTATCACTGTATTTTCGAGAGTCTTGACAGTCTTAATATAAATGTGTGAGAAGTGGGGGAAGGGTTACGTCCATGATGGACGTGACTCCTCATCGAGTCACGTCTATCGTGGGCGTGACCCTTCAATGTCACTGCCGATTTTCAATGCCAAGCCCGATCACACCACTTGGTATAATTTAATCGGTGGCTGTGCTTTATTCTTAAACTGATACTCTAGACAAATTTTGATCATCATGATATTATATCAATCGGTATTAATATAATGATTTTATAATTATATTTAAACTAATATATATATATATATATATATATATATATATATATATATCTAATGTGTAGATATATATATAACAATAACGTACATCATATATATATATATATATATGGATATACACATGTAATTATAATAATCATTATATATCGTTTATTCTTTCATTTAAGTAGATTTACCGACCGAAGCTATAACACATTAACATTGTCAAAAATGGATTACATATGCATGATGGAAACTAAACTAAGTGTTTGACAAGACAACTCTTATTGCATCATCCTCTATGAAAGAGGTCTTCCTGTCGCTAGATTGCCAGTGCTTGGAATTTTCAGATCTGTATATGGGTGAGAACATCTGCACGGAAAATTGCACTTAGACCTTTGCATTTGATGGCATCAACAAATCACTGATCTTTATTCTAACTAATGACTGAAAAATGTTCCCGATCCCTCTTATTGATCTGCTACTGCTTGTTTGGAACCAGTCTTGAAAGCATTCTATTGCCCTTGATGAAACAACAACACACCAGCCTCGTCTTCTTTGGGGTAATACCGGTTCTTCAGGAAAATCTTTCTGCGAAGTTGAGGTGTGAAGCCCAGAGTGTGATTGAGAGCAGTTATAATGGCGTTGCAATGATGGGTTTCAAGAATTTCCAAGGTTGGATGACGACTTGACACGACAGACAAAAATCTCGACTAAGAACGAAAAGGCAAAAAGAAGAAAATGACTAAAAGTGACCAAAACTGGTATTTCGGAGTTTTAAGACACATTGCACATGAGGGAACAAGTGCAGTTCAAGGTGTTATTGTTCACATAATTGGAACAAAAAGTTCTGATTACGAGGGGAAAACACAAAATTTCATGTAAAATTGGGGTTTTTGACCCCAACTGCATATAGAATTACATGTAACAATACATGCAGTCGGGGTTAAAAACCCCGATTGCATGTGTTGTTACACATGTAATGGGTAAGAAAAGTTCTGATTTGGGAACAAAGTACATGTAAATATAATGTAATTGGGACTTTTTAAAGTAATTGTATGTGAAACAACATGTAATAGCATATGCAATCGGGGTCCAAAAACCCCGATTGCATGAACCAATACATGAAATGAGTATCAAAAATCCCGCTTTAGAGCATGGTAGGAATAATATGTATGCAATTAGGACTATAGTCCCCAATTGCATTTGGAAGTACATACGTAATGGTAAAGAAATCAGGAGAAAAACTTGCAATCGACACTTGTAAATACAAGTTTTGAAACAATGGAAACTTACACTTGGATTTGTAGATAAAATACACCTCTTACGTATGTAATCAAATTCCAAGATTCATCATTATTAGAAATGGAGGAATATGTGTGTCAGACCAAGACACGTTATCATCTCGTGCTTGCAAATGGTAAAAATGCTTTTCAAATGGACTAAGCATTTTGTAAATAAAAATGCAACTCCTAATAATCTTAATCCGCATGGAGTCGAATCTCAAAGAAGTTTGAGAAATAAGGTTTCATTTTATAAATTGACTCTTAACTCCATGAAAATGCCACTTTGATTGAAACAAATCGACTCAAATACAGGAAATGACATTCATTCAAAATCAAGAACAGAAAGAAAATCGACAAAAGGTCAAACGACTATACCTGGTTTGGGGGCACGGAAATATTTGCACAAAAGCGTTTGAAATTCAATCTGCTAAGCACCAAGAGATTCAAAGAAAGAAGGATTGATCATAAAAGACTTAACAAATCAATTAAAAATCTAACATGGGCTCGGCGTTTTAGTGTTTAATGCCTGACACTTTACATAACTCAACGTTTATACATTAATGACACTATAACATGTGTCATAATATGCAATATCATATATAAAATGCCTGATTACTTAAGTAATCAGACCTTTGAGTCCGCTTTTAATATGTATTTGCATGCAAAGCAATATGCAATGACGTTTAAAAGATCCGATTTTTATATTTTGGGGACTTTTACAATGCATTACATGTAAAGGTGCTCAAAAACCCCATTTCAATGCATTTTGGGATTTTTGTAATGTATTGCACATGGTGTTACATGAAAGTAACCTTGCAAAAGAGCTTAAAAACTCCGACTAAAAATGAAAAGAGCAAAAACTTAAATAAAAGCTTACCAAAATTAATCGAAAACAAAAACAAAAATAATGACCTTTAAATGACAAATATAATGATGAAAACTCTTATGAAAAAGTGACTCTAAAACAATGAAAATTAATGAACCGAAGACAAAAATGATGTACTATAAATGACAAGTTATGAAACAATGAAAATGTTTACGAGCGCAAGAATTTTGCGCATTGAAAAGCATGCTTAGAGCACACAAACCAAGATTCAACAAAAAATCGTATGGTTGTCTCTGATTTTCGACCTTGTGAAAATCGAGGACAATAGTGAGGGTGATAGGCTTTTATGGCTACTCTTTCATAGTTCAGTTTTATGGTATATTTTCATGAGCTCCTTATTGAGTCCCACAAGAATCTTGCACATTAGGGTTGAGAGGTAGAAGCTGCCAAATTTTGTCTTGAAAGTATCAAATTGCCTATGAAGTTCCCTTTGGACCTTCTAGATTTTATTGACCGATTTCCATCCAGATATCTTTGCTTCACTATGGTTGCCATTCTCCATTTGATCATGTGTTTGATCTTATGGATACCTTCCTTTGCAGCAAAAATTTCAGAATTTTCTTGAATGCTGTCGTTCTATATGCCAGTGGGTTCTTCATTGTCAGGTATCCAGGAGAGTCCTGCTTTTTAATGGTGTGATAGAAACTGACAATGCTTTTGGAAATGACGGGTGCAGAGTCTATTGGATGCTATTGAGCACTTTTTTATTTTCATGTAACCTATCTGATTATTATGACTTTAAACAAAAAAAATTGCAAGTCCTCCTGAGACCTGGTATAGAAACAAGCTAGCAACCACAACCAAGTCATAGTGACAGGTTCTCATACAGGAAATAAATTATCGATACATTAATAATGTGAATGATAACAAGGTAAACATGCCTTACATTTCTCAAAATGGCCTCCATAATGGGACACGGACCAACTATCACAAGGTTGTCATTCATAAGAAAAATATAATGCTTTAGCTGATTGACTCTTAACTGGTACCCTTGTCTCCATTTCTACCTATATCACCTAGGTCCTGGGCTAATTCACCAATCTCCAAGGTGAGGTTAATCATCATCTCCCTTAGCTCCATAATTGTGTTTGCAATTTTCGTAGCCCTATCCAATTTTATTAGAATTTGTATAAATTGCCCCTCTGAAAATTTTGTTCACAGAACACAGGAGAGGTAGATATTTTTGTATGAAATTTGGTATCTTGACGAATCCATTGTGTATTACAGTCCAGTGGATTACTTTTAATTGGTAATACAATTCTTGTTTTCCTTACACCATTGTTTATAAGATTATATGTAAATAGATGCAAATCTATGGTAGTAGATCTACTCTACATAATCTGTAGTTAAATAATCTGTGTACTGGTGGAAAAGGGCATTTCTTAATGCGATTATTGTTGAAATGGATGAGTGTCTGCTACCTTCTTCCTGAGCATTGCATAATGAATCCTTTTTCCATAAATTTATACCTTTTTGCTGACTTTTGCATGTATCACATTCCATAATCCTTATTTAGATATGATTTACTCTAGGGCAAAGTTAAAGCGATGTGGTGCATTTATACAGTTATGTGTTTGGATTTACGGAGAAGTGCACTTTGTGGAGGGGTAATCTCTACATTGAAGTATATGCACTAGTCATTGTAGTACACATAACATCACTCCAGAGAAACTAACACAATATACTAAAGAGAATCTCAAATTATTGTATACGATTGTAACATAATTGTTGGCCTTTCAAGTATGTTGCTTGGCTGCTATTTTCCCACAGCTGGTGCTGAAAGCATCTCTCAGCTATAATTTTTAGTTGAATGTTGGACTCTTATATCCTTAGCTTTTTCTATATCTAGAGGAATTCTAAGTTCATTGAGATAAGCTGTTTTTGTTTCTAGAATAAAGCATTTTGTCCTTTGTTTTATTTAGCTCTTTTTGCTTCATCTTTTGTAAAGACTAGAGGATTATCCTACTCCGCAAAAGAGATCTTTGGCACATAACATAGCAATAGGGAAAAAATATAGAATACAGAAGAAATAATGTTCGAGTGTGATTCAGTTTCAGAATAATAAACTACAGTTTTTTAAACGTTTGTTGTATGTATTTTTAACAAGGTCTTTGTAGGTTATTGTACTCAAGTCTGCCATTTGATTGAAATTTCAATTTGCAGTTCAGATTATTTTTCATAGTGCAAAATCTGCTTATGTGGAAAGAAGTTTTAACATGGTATTGGAGTGTAGTGTAACATATCAACTATACTATCCTAAAATAATAGGAAAATAAAATCTCTTACGAGGAAAGAAAATATATTTTAACAACTTAACCGAAATAACTGTCTTCCATTTCCTATGAACATGAATGCAAATTTTCATTAACTAACTAAAGGAAATTTCCAACTAACTTGGTCTTTGTAGGTTATTGTACTCAAGTCTGCCATTTGATTGAAATTTCAATTTGCAGTTCAGATTATTTTTCATAGTGCAAAATCTGCTTACGTGGAAAGAAGTTTTAACATGGTATTGGAGTGTAGTGTAACATATCAACTATACTATCCTAAAATAATAGGAAAATAAAATCTCTTACTAGGAAAGAAAATATATTTTAACAACTTAACCGAAATAACTGTCTTCCATTTCCTATGAACATGAATGCAAATTTTCATTAACTAACTAAAGGAAATTTCCAACTAACTTCACATGAATCTGATTAACTAACTTATTTAGTTACTTCAACAATATAATAAGTTCAATAAGAAAAACAACATTAACTTTTATATGAAAAGAAACTAACAATGCTTTATTCATAAATTACTTATGAAATGTAAATAATAGAATTAACTACCAAAGAATAATTCAAAGAACTTGTACTGGCTCGTTCAATCTCTGCTGGGCTCCTTTCAGCTTTCGACCTCCAATAGGGTGAAAGAGTATCATTAGGGGTTTATATCTCCCAACCTTTGATCTTACGATTGCGACCTAACTGTCACCTGCACAACTTCCACACGGAAGTGGCTTGACCCTTCCCAAGGGCATGTGAACACGGCGTCAATTTTCTTGCCATCCGAGACTTGGTGTAGAACCCACAACTGTCTAAGCCAGCCAACCTATAGACATCTTTTCCTATCAGGATGACCTTCCTAGCTAGACGTTGCCCTACCAGTTCTAGTGACTAACGGTTACTACCCGTAGTATAGTACCACCTTGGCCAAGGTTTTAAGGTACAAGCACATTTTATTATGCTGTCAATGTCACCGCCAGACTTGTTAAGAGTCAAATAGACCTCTTTAATATAGGTTTCCACAACCCCACTGGACTCATCGTCCTTAGGCAGCCATGTTTCTCCCCTTAATCTTGGCCATAACACATTGACCCTCCCACTAGGTTGACCAAATCTGTTTTGATGACTAAATTAAACAGGTTGGTAGTTTTTTGTCCTGAATATTTACAGCCCTAAGGATCTTACCCAATTCAGAAAAGTTTAAGGATGGGAAAAGAATAGGATTCAAGGTATTTGATCAGAGATCCCTGTTATAAAACATGACCAGATTCATCTAAACCAAAAAGACATGCATATAAGATTTACAAAAGCTTCTTCAACTATCATGCCATTCTTCTCTATTGGCTACGAATTATTTTCTATGCATACTGTTTCACTTTACATATACAGATGGAAGATTATTTACTGATTCTATCCTTGGTATTAAGTAAGGTATAATGAGACAATCCATGCTCGATATGCTGGACATAAACTTCTTGTTTCGGGTCTGATTCAGACTTCACATTTCTGTTATTCGGTTTGATTTAGCCTTCATTCTGAGACTACCACTATAGTTGTGCTTGGTATTTGGAGAGACCCTGCCAGGTCGTCATAGCAATTCATTTATCCTTATGATGAACCTAGTATGTGAATTCTTTATGTTGATGCATTATGGGTTTATATTTTATTCGATCAGACTGGATTTTGATGCACTCTATTTGCTTCCTTACTAATGTTGATAATTCTATGATACATTATGTTGCATTAGGGCTAATTGGTTAATTGATTTATTATAGCAGTATAGTTGAGTGTTTGATTTGTGTGTATTGATTTTGAATAAGGAAATTGTATTCGCAATAGGATGAGTTGTGATTCTAATAAATGTTATTAAATGAAGTTATAAAACTTAAGGGGTTAATATTGCAGCTTAAGGAATTATTGAAATTGAGGCTTATAAGGGAGGTTTTAATAAATATTTTTTAAGGGGAGATAATTTAATTTAATGATTTAATAATTAAATGTATAAGGGAATTAATCTCCTAGGGTATCGACAATTTTGCTAACTATGATACAAATGGGAATGATTTAGCCTTGACGGTCTCAAATGTTCTTTTTATCAAATAAATTAGTTTAACTGAGACCTAGAATAATAACCTTAGAGGGAGGTTGACTAAGTCAACCATGTTGGTGGAAAGCCACGCGATTGATGATGGTCATGATGCCCCGATCTCAGTTGATTAACCGATTAAGTTAACCTTGCTCTTGAACTGTAACCTTTAGTAGACATTGAACATTTTAACGTGTTAGCATAGTGAAGTTTTAGTGTCAGAAAAAAATAATTGTTGGTGTTTTTTTGCCTTAAATTTTGGGCATGACAGATTCAGACTTAACATTTCTGTTATTTTATGCAATATACTGTAAACCATATTTCTATTATATATATTCGAGACAAGCTCCCATTGAAGATTCATACAGTATACTAATGCAAGTTAAACAAGAAATGAATCGATTAGACTCATCAAGAAACAGAGCCGTTCATTTTGATGACTGAGATATTAACTATGATGCATAACAAAATCAGATCAATGCATAAATTCCATCATTTCCAAGACATACAATCAATTGAGCTTAGACGCTATCAAGATGCATGTGGTGCTTAGCAAATACACATTTCAAATACAAAATCGCAGCCTTTCCTAACACATACGCTCGGATGAGCTTATTATACAAATAAAAGATGAATACAACTCGTCAAAGATTCAATAAGCCAGGGAAATGAACCATGCCTGCGATCAAGTGATCGTGGTCCAACTGAACTATAATGCAAGCGCAGAGAGGTTATGCAAATCCTTCTTCCAAGATCAAAGAAAACAAACTCACAAAGCGGCAATCACAGAATGCAGAAAAAAAACATTGATGAGCTTACATCAAAGAATGAATTTTCAGAACCCCCGTTCGAGCCAAAGAATCCTCTCAAAAAGATTGAGCAAGCAAGAAAAAGGTGGGTCGAAGGCTCAAGAGTAACTCCTTGCCTACAATGGCAAGAAGAGTTACTTTTGCCACCTCACCTGACTTTGCTCCAAGAAAATTCAAACATCCTCCTACAGATGATAAAATGAAATAATTAACACTCTAGTATCAAGTCAGACACACTCAATAGAGAGCATAAGTATTATATATGTATATATATAACATATTCCCAAGTGTTTATTTTATGCGTATGTGACAATAACTAGATGTATACATGCTAGGAACTTAGTGCCAACTTTCACTTGCATACTTTAATACTCAACCATCATGGGTACATTCACATTGTCGTCTCAGAACACGACTATATGCATTGATCTACGCATGGTTGTGTAGTTGATATATGTACGTTTTAATGATCCTTGACATACAAATATACATCTATTTATATCCACACACACACACACACATACACATATATAAATATATATGTAAAATTACATATATATACAAATATAATTATATAACACAAATATCACAATGCATAGCCTGAAGAAAATGACTGAAGAGGTCATCATGGTTGTTCCTAAAAATCGACAAGAAGGATTCAAAGCAATTAATTTAATATAAGACCAAGATTCTTAATTGACATTAGAAGAGAAGAGGAAACCTACTAGACATGTCTAAGGCAAAACCCCTCCCAATCCTGATGACTGGTTAAACAGTTATAGTTCTTGCTCGGATGGCATTTCCGACCTTCACCGTGTGTTCACATCCATTTACGCTGATGGTACCCTTCCCCCGCTCGTGGGATAGATCTTCTCCTGCATCCGCTGACAAAGAAGGATTAGATTCCATCATCATTGTAAACCAAGGTTACCCCAAGTTTCCGGGACGGGGACAATAGGGGATGAGGAAATGAGTTTCTGGGACATCAAATTTTTTTTCCAATTTTGGGGACGATAAAGAGGACGACTATATAAATATATGGAAAATCAAAATATGTTGGGAAATTTAAAATATTCATATGAAAACATGGATAAAGCATTCACTTATATATTATTGAACCTTAAAATATTAGCAAAATTCTTATGCCAAATTTTTGTTATTTTGAGAGTCAAAGTCAAATTGCCTCTGTATTTCAAAGTCAAAGTCCCCTATTGTCCCCTATCCCTAGGATGTTTTTGGGATGGGGATGGCTGAAAGAAAACCTAGGGATGCATCCCTAGGTAACATAGTTGTAAAATTCTAATAGCAAATCATTTATAGAAATAAAGTTTACATTGATCATCCATAATGAAATCCATCATAATTCTTTTCCAATATTCCATATCCATATATTTAAATCATCATAATCATAATTTCCGAATTCAAATAATTGAAAATCACTTAACTGTCTAACATCACACTTCACATTAAATAATTATTACAGTTATTTAAAAAGTTCACAAGGAAAGGATGTAACATGTAGTAACTGAAATATTCCAGGTCTGCAAATGGAATAAGTTGGTTTTTGGGAGTTGCTGCCAGAATATTTAAACTTGGCAAAACCTAGTGTTAATGTTTGTATCTTCAGTCGTATGATCATTAGAATACATATAATATATGTTGATTTATAATAATATAATATATATGTTATAATATTATTAATCATATGAAATTTAATATTTAATATTATATTATTATTCTTAATTAATAATTGATTGATGAAACACAAAAAAAGATTGATTAAATTATAATTAGTTGGAAGAGGTATGTCCTTTCTTATAAATAATAATAAATAGACATGTCCCATTAAGGGACATCTCTCCTATCCTCATTCCCAATATAAATGAAAGAGAGATTGTTGCATTTGGAAAATACATACAACATAGAGTGTTATTACATTTGCAGCTATCCTAAAAACTTAACATGGTATCAGAGCCAGATTGCAAATGTAATAGAGTAGTTTGTTTGATGGTGAATGTGTGGCTGTCTCAGAAAATATAGTCTCGGTAAAAGGACCATATCTCAAAAATACACCGTTGGATTTTGCTAAATTTTGGATATGTCGGTGTAAACCTAATTTCAAATAATCTCACTGAAGCGATTAGAGAGAAAGTCTTGGATTCAAATGTTATGACAAACTATGTACGGGTCTATGTGAAATTTCTGAAAACGACTTTCATTAAAGAGATATTTTAATTTGTTATGATCATGGTCAAGCAATAAAAAAGAAGCATGCATTCAAGGAAGGGTGTCTATTTCTATAAAGAAAGCATAAATTATATAGTGACACCTCTCTTGGATAAATCATGTCATTTCATAAGAAGACATGAGAATTGTTCAAAGATATAATAGTGGGAATTGTACATTGTGGGGGGAGAATAATAACCAATGTTACATTTCCATGCTTAGTGTGGGGAGATAATTCAAACGGGAGATGTCTCTCAAATAATATTATAAGGTGTTTTATGATTTGATGT